>OX381621.1:9542736-9817623 GCA_947459985.1 Diloba caeruleocephala | reverse complement strand
TGTCATTTTTGCACCAAAATAACCTAATCTCTAAAATACCACTAGAATTTACGGGCTTGTATTATAGGAAATCAAAATAAATCTAAAGTGGTCTAACTGTTGCATTATGTCAACATAGACCTGCTTGTGTGATAGACCCTTTCGTTTCAGGCTAGCTTTATAACATATTTTTATATTTAGTTTTATTTGTTCTGTATCGTGAGTCAGTTCGATGAACATTTGCCTACTATTATTTTTTTGTATGGCTTCTCGCACACATCCCGAGAGGGATGTAGTTGCTTAACCGGACAAACCTATTGATTGGTTCTAGATAGCATTGTCATAATCGAAAAGCTTGGCCTATATTGGTTTCGCATGTATTTTACACGCAGAAGGAGACTGCTCTTCATCCTATGTGTCGATTATTTTTCGCCTTTTAAAATTTCGTTTGCCGGTAGAGAAAAGGCCACTCTCTTGCTACCATGCATCTTTAAAGCAACTCATTCGTGTAACTGTAACCACCCACTCTCTGTTCCATTAAAACCACCTCAGTGCGCATGCACCAAATAAGTACATTAGCTAGGTGTTTTCAAAGGAGTTTGCAAGTCGACCTGCAACTTCATTGCAGCCTTCAATGGGCTAAATTACGGACTAATGTAGTCACCTCACGTCCAAGACATAGCTCCTGACTTAGGTAGCTTACTTGTTGATAAATTCTAACTATTGATTCGATTCAATTCAATCTTTTAATTCAGTAATTAGGTGCAAACAGATCCTTTTACAAGTCATATTATAACAACGGAGGTCATTTCGCTAGACGACTACCACTAAACTACTACTACTAAAAATGCCGACAGAAACTCAGGGCTAAGTCTTTTTGATTACTTTTCTTTTTTATAACTATTGTTCTAAAAATTAGAATTTATAAAATTTTGCGGCTATAGAATACAAACCATACACGTACTTGGTTTAAGGGAAGCCACAAACGCAGGCACGCACGATCTAGTTATTTTAATTTGTTTATTCTATCTATCGTCAACATAGTCTTTGATATTTATAGTATGCTTTTTTATGGGAATTGTTTTATCCGTCCCACCAGTAAGACCCCGTAATTCGTTATGGCAAATTAATTCTAAATTAGTAACTTATGTTTTGAATTGATACCGGGGTTGATGAAGATTGATTCGTTTGGATTTGATATGTTCAGGGAAGGAACTTTGAAGGTATTAAATGTTATTAATTATTGGTTATTTCTGATTAGATTTTTATAAAGGCACCACATGGTTTGAAGCGCTCTATGAATATGCTTAGCAACGATCTTCATATCAGCCAAAGAACTTCCACTGATGAACAAAGGCCTCCCCCATAGAATTCCACAAATGTGACGTCATATTGGCGGGAATTTTCCAGTAGTCACCACGCCTGGCAGGTGGGTTTGATGATCGCAGTATGGCTATTATTACACAGAAGTGGCGCTGCTGACTTTCTGCAGTGATGTGAAAGTCGCCAAAACATAATTCTGGTGTGTTTGACAATGGTAAGTATTTACGTGCTATTGCTGTATCACCAACGATATATCAGTACTAATAATTAGGTTTATTTTTGTCCTTGTAAGTAAAGAATAATTTGTGTCTAGAGACTTATGTCTACATTTTTCAGTACACTGTAGGCCTCATCTAATATTTAGTTATTAAAGCTACCATCAAGCCACAAAATATTAGTAACGAAAATTATATCGAGACCGGAAACGTGGAATTATTTTAACCCTTATTTCATGAAATGTGGAATAAAACCCCACTGTAATACAGTAGTTGGGGCGTATTGGGATTTGTTACTGGCGGCCTTATAAAGACAAAATGTACCTATATTAATTAGGCTTTCGTTATCATCATCATCCACAGCCTGACTTCACCCACTGCTCCGACCTCCGACAGCATATAGATCTTCCGCCCATCTCGCCGCAGGACGGCCGACATTACTTTTTCCAGCCCTTGCCGTCACAGTCTTACTATATGGCATACCTGCAAAGAATAATCTTAATACTATATAATAAATCTGAAAGTATCAACATTTGAGGCAACATCACGCTCAAATGCCTGGCAGATTCTAATGAAATTTGGTAAAGAGTTTGATTATGCCATGGAATAGGATATAGGATGTTTAATTCCCTTAAGAAAGGCGCAGATGAAGTCGTCGTCGAAGTCGATAAGAGCTTGTAAATAATAAAAACCGTTATTTTAGTCGAACACACCCTAACTATAGATATATCTTCTAGCTTATTATGTATCGATCGATCTTGTTTCGTAACTACTAGATACCAACCAACCCAAAATTTGTTTGCTTACCACTCAGCGAGCCCGCAGACTTCGGACTTAGATCCTTTGTAAACATTATTTAGTCAATAAATCGAAATTTGGCTTCAATGTTTGATAAGTTATCTAGTAACAAAATATCGGTACAAAATATACTCAAATATTTGAGACCTTTGACAGACCGCTTAAGGTGGGCACTCACGGTCAGACTATCCTGCCAGTCTATTCGAATGGAAGAATGCCATCTATTCTAAATTCAAGAACGAAGACTTCACTTCTCAGTCGACGGTTTCGAGTGAAATTTATAAAAAATTCATCCGTGTGGTGTCCGGATTAAAAATATAGCACCACTTCATCTCCTTCCGTGGATGTTGTTAAAGACAATTAAGGGACTCTAAGCCAGCAAGGTGAGCGAAGCGTTCCTTCTGTAGAACAGCTGTCGTTCTGCGCTTATCAACCCGCCCAAGCCCGATGGTTACTGGCAAATTCCCACAAAAAATTGTGGAAATCTATGGGGAGGCCTGTACTCAGCAGTGAACGTTCTTTAGCTGAGAAGTATAATGAATGAAAATGGATGTCAGTTCGCGCATTTACGGGCAGATTGGCCTAACCTTAAATTGCCACGGAGTAAAGCGGGTCCGAGAAAACCAGTGTGTCGTCACGCCAAAATTTTACTTGAGGAATTGACATTCACAGTAAAATTTTGACTGTATATTCTGCCATTTGATAGAATGGACCGGCCCTAAAGGCCCAACTTTAGTAATTTAGCTACCAATACCTTTTTTGAACGACAAACTAAAGTAAGCCTAGGCTACGGCTCATAGCTCAATTAGTTTTGTACTTACACGCTATTTCAACGAATAATAATAGGTATATAATATACGCGGGTATATTGTTACCAAGGAAACAATGAAGAAAGGTGGCTTGAGTTTCATATGAAATTAGTTTAATATAGGCTTTACATTATATTGCCAGTACCTTGAGGTGTCATTTAATAATGTAAGGAACATAATATACTGGTGTGAATTAGTATCGTCTTACTGTTTAGACAGAGGTTACTTGACCTTCCTGTTCATCATCGTCATCATAATTTCAGAAGGATAAAGTCGATTGCTGGACACAGGCCTCTCCAAAACTATAACGACCCATAAATATCCGTACAACAAGGACCGGTCTGAGTGTGTTGTGTGGGCATGACGTCACGCTTGGCAGACGGGTTGGCGATGTTGATGATGGCGAGTTGTTAATGTACTCGAAGGACGCTGCTGCCCATTCTTGAGCTAATCCTATTTGGGTGAGGAAGATGCACCAGCAAAAACTGAAATAAAGGTATAGATGCGAAGTAAAATATAATAATATCTATCAGAGCTGAGATACGTCTGCCGCTATCCTGTCAAGAAGATATTTTTAATAAGCGCGTTCATTCTAGACGGTGAACTAGATTTAAAAAGGTCACAATCACAAATAAAAAATCAAGTAAAATGGTAAACACCGATGTGTGAGTAAGCTATGAAGTTCCAAAAAAAGAAATACAATTTCAACATAAACTGTTCCTACAGCAAAAATGTAGACACAAAAATGCGGCTAAATGCCTCCTTACACGGCGATAACACGGCTATAATTTAACCAAAGATATAAATAAACTGAGAAAAAGAAATTATGAACCCGACAAAATTCGAAGAAAATAAAAACAAATAAGGAGTTCCTTAGTCGGCCATTTAATTTCATGAAAGCAGACGCGTATTCTAATAAGCTGGAAACATTACTTGGTTTTATTGCGCATTTTCACTTAACTTCCAGTCGGTATTTCTCTTTGGTAGTCATTTCGAGCCATAGTCTGGCCGATGTGAATTATTTAGAATACTCTTTCCAAAGATACGGCATTAAACATTCATTCGCGCAGACCTAACGCTTTTGACTCTACGCTTCACGAATCTACTAACACTGTTCGGGTGAACAACTACACGTCAACGAGTTCTCGGGAATCGATACAATACCGTTTGATTGAATTTAAATAAATAAACCCGTTCTGTTTCTTTATACTTAAGTGGGGTGTGTTGTATTTATAGGATACTAGCTGCCCGCCCCGGCTTTGTACGGGCAGCTACATGCATAAAATTAATTTACCGTTTGTCATGATATTTTCACGAGTAAATTATAGCATAAAACCTTGCCGAAGAACACACACCAACATTTGAATGTATTCACTGGTGTTGGAGGAGACAACGCGAAAAGCATTACTCAATTTTAAGTAGTAGCGTTGTATTTCGTTCTTACTTACTATAAAACCGTATAATTTAGTAGTAATTTGATATAGTATAAACGTTTTTTTTTCTAACCAACCAAATATCTGATGATCCACCCTGAAGATGATACGCTCCCCTAAGTCTCGGTTGACGAAGTCAGGACGATAGTCAAGAACTTCCGCCCAAGAAACTTCCTGGCTCAGACGGGATCACCAATAAGTTGATTTATAAATTCTCCGCCTATCTCATTATTCTGATGACTCTATCTTTAATGTGGCGTTAAACATCGATCTCTTCCTACAATCGTGGAAAGAAGCAACCAATATCAGTATCCTGAAACCTGAAAAACCTAATTCAACGTTGAGCAGTTCCACCCTATTAGTTTTCTCAAGCTCCATGCGTTGACCTATGAGCGGTTCATTTATGGTATGTTATGATTAAGGATTATGCCGAATCCAAAAAACTCCTGCTTTACGAGCAGTCTAGTTAGCGAACCAAGCACTCTTACGTCCAACAAGTTCCACGCATCGTTGAACACATCGGCGCCGGTTTTGAGCGCGATCTGAAAGTGAAGGTGGAAAGTCTCTTCTTTGACAAAGCTTTCGACAAGTTCTGACACAAAGGTTATTATGTAAGCTGTGTCATCTCGGCGTGACTGACCCTCTCATGCTCATCATTTATGATTTTTTGGTCGAACGGCTATTTTCAGTAACGGCTGTTATCGTATCGAGGGAACTCTCGTTCCCTCATCACATTAGAGCTGGTTTCCCTCGAGAACCCTTGCTTCCCCGATGTCACGGCCATTTGTTATACCGATAGAAGCCATCTAAGGATAACTTGTATCCTCCGATCTGCTGTCACCACCTATAGTGGGTGGTTCAGGAAATGGAGGATTGAAAAGCATCCCCCTGAAAGTGCAGCCGTCCTCTCTGAAGAAGTGGCGACGAGCACTCTCGCCCCCAACCGATCTCCAAGTTCGGCTAACGGATCTATAGGGAACTGAAGGCCATAATATCTGGGAATGATTCTTGACAAGCATTTGTACTTCCGAGAACAGGAGGAGGAGCATGCTCGCGCCGCTATTGTACTCTGTCGTCTCCCGTATGCACGTAGTAAGTGTGTCTTAGAAATAAGTTGAGAATTTAAGTTACGTGCATTCAGCCCATCATGACCTACGCCAGTAGAATGTCCGCACACGTGGAGAACCCCCTGCCCCTAGGGCTATCGGTAGCCAATACACACCCAACCAGGAATTCGTTTGCCTGACAAACGGATTCTTGGTCACGGTAACTTGTTACTCATAGTCGTACCTATACATGAGATAAACCCATTCCAACCCTTTTATAAAGTCTCTTGATAGTGTTTAACTTTTCTTCCCTTTATGGAATAGGCCATCAAGAGCCTGTTCTATACTTAAATCACACCACAACCGGCATTACATATTAAGAGACTTTACATGTTAGTTCCATGTGATTCCCGGCAAAGAATAGACCACCCCAGTGTGTCTAAGGATTGATATCAAGAGTGTGGGCAGCAGCATCGTCCCGTTTTCTAATAATAACTGGGAGGCTAATGTTCAGCAGTGGCCATTTTCCTGCTGATGTTTGCACATATGTATGTGTGCGTTTGTGAGTGCATATGCATGAGCGTGTGTGTGTGTGTATATGCATTTTACCAGTTACTACTAGTATTTAATTAATCTGTTGCATCAAGTTACCAAGCTTGCAACGTGTTTTTTTCTAGTTTCGTTTATATTGGTATTGTGATGAGATGAGTTGCCTTTTCTGATAGAACTAAACTATATATATCCATAGGATAACACAACAATTCTTTTGAGTATATAATCTATTTGCATTCTCTGTACACGCAGAGGTAACTTTTCGTTTTATTAAACCCCAGTTGAAATTCTATTCTATAGTTACCTTCAGACATTATACAAATTCATTAACTCAGTACCTAACCCAGACTATTGTCCCTACTTTACACAAATATGTTGAAGCCTTATTTAACTTTATATTGGAGATTAACTCCGGTCGTTATCCCCTAGATAATTTTAAGGGACTCCGAACCTTTATAATCAAATTAACTTTATTGGGTGGTACCTCGCGTTAAATAAAAGTGGATTAGTAATTAATTGTCGTTTAATAGATATTAATCGTGTGAGACAATTTTGTAGAATAAAAAATTAAGGTAATTTATTTTCGGGATTAGCAGTTTATATTCTTCGGCCCTCCTTTTGATGTTAATTGAAAAGTTCTCACAGAAATTTTAATTTTCCTCAGCTGTTAGTTTAGCTAGAAAAACACAGAAGGAAATAGGCGGAAATATGTTTTTTTTAATGTAAGTTCTGTAATAGTTAGCTATAGATAGAACAACCGGATGGATGAACAATTTGACGCAGTGGTTAAGAGAATGGTTTACTGCGATACACGTCTCGGGTTCGCTCCCCAGAGGTTTCTTTTTTATTGATTTACAGATACTTGTTTCGGGAAGCACTAGTGGAGTCTTGTTTAAGAAAATAAACAAAATATGCAAAACGTGGAAATAAAGGACAATCGGATGGCGTGGACGTCTCTTCTTTGCTGGTCCCGCTGATCGTATTTCATACTATGTCATGTGCGCGATGTCTGCGTCCCATCTGCACCCCACCCTATCATGTATCCAACAAAGAACCGCCCGTCACTTCCCCGTTTGCGCTCGGTCCCCGCTATGTGAATTGCGTTTAAAAGGTTAATTGGATGGCCAGTAGAATGGAACACTGAGTTTTTTTCAAATAGCAGCATTCGCCTGTATACTGATGTCATCATCATAATCAGCTCATTACTGTCTCACTGCTGGGCACGGGCCTTTCCTTATGACGAGAAAGGTCAGGCCTTAGTCCACCAAGCTGGCCAGTGCGGGTTGGTTGACCACACACACCATTGAAAATATTTTGGAGCACTATCAGGTGTGCAGGTTTCCTCACGATGTTTTCCTTCCCCGTTAACGCAAATGATAATCAAAATCTGATCCGCACATGATGCCGATAGGTCAGAGGTACGGTTCTAGTGTGATATTACGAGGACCTGGAACCTCCCTTTGGTGCCGAAGATGACCGCTCCAGTGGTTTTAGCCGGTAGGAGTCCGGCGGTAGGATACCGCTTCGTCCTTCGCCGGGGCGAGGGAAGGTCCATGTAGAATTTCTACTGGACACCAATAAAAAAAAGGTCAGAGGTACGGGTCGTTATCGAACTCAGACCCTCCTGCATGAAAAGCTAGCATTCAACCGCTAGGCTAACACTGTAGCTGATGACATAGTAATGTTAAAAATATATAAGCTTAAACTCATAGCAAAATACGTAAGTAAATTTGAGGATTAATCGAAATATTGTACGCATAGTATCTGCAAACATACAAATATGTACCCACTGAAGAAAAACCACTCTAGTTTCCGAATACATCTTTTTACAGCGTAGGTACTCTAAAAAACATTGATTGAAAGAACTGAACATACTCTGAATATCAAAATTACACGGCGATCATTACAGTTAGAATGAAAACAAGTATTATATTAGTTATTAGGGTAAGATATGTTTCATAACCTATTATTTAGGACAGTAAATCGATAAGTAATTTCGAGTCTGAACTTATTTTCTAAAAAATCGCCTCTATACTCTTTATATATATATATATTTACTTTTTTTAGAAAGATTTCAGCTCAGAAACAATCATTATATCCGACTCACTATCATCATCATATCAGCCAAAGGGCGTCCACTGCTGAACAAAGGCCTTCCCTGTAGATTTCCGCAACTGTGTCGTCATTTTGGAGGAATTTGCCAGTACTCACCACGCTAGGCAGGCCGGTTGGCCTCATGGCTACATTTCCTTAGAAAGGACGCTACTTGCCCATCCTTTTGGTTAAGAGTCCCTTAGTCGCCTTTTACGACGTCCCTGAAATGAGATGGGGTGGTGTTATATTCTTAATCCAGACACCACACGCCGACTACCTCAAAATAAATACTTGGTTGCGTGCTCTACATTGAATCATTTAGGTACAGAACGATACATTGCGCACGGTAATAATTTTAATAAAGTTGATGCTAAATCATTTTCTGCCTTGATAGGTTGAATGATCGGAGGTTGGATATTTATAAAAATAAACACTTATCAGCTCTTCTATTGGCAGTGTAGCTATTAAGGAAAGTAGCCCTGTTTGACCTTTATCACGGCGTAGTGACAGGCCGCTACAGTAGATATCGATACATTACCTACCTAAACGCTTACCGGAAACTTGTTCCTGGTATCGATGTTATTTCTGTGTTATCTGGTAGCCATTTTGTTCAATCAATCCTAGTTTGATAGTAAAAATTAATTTTGCGAGTGGTGGGTTCTTCATGAACTTCCTCCGCTCTGGGGAAGGGTGAAGGGGCATGCCGGACACCTATCGGCTAAAACCACTGGGGCGGTCATCTTTGGCATCTAAGGGGGGCTCCAGGACTTCGTATGATTACACTAGAGCCGCCCATTGGTGCCAAGCCTATACGCACATCTCGAAGAGGGTGACTGTAAAGCGGTCACCCTCGAGGAGATTGTAAAGGATCCCCCCGAAGCCTCATTGCGCGCTGTGCTATGTTGCGCACACGGTAGCGCGTGACCTCATGCGCGTAGAGTAAGTTGTGTAGGCAAGTTACGCTACCACTGCATATACGTGTTTGCCATACAATAAAACACAAACGCAGTAGTGACGGTAACAACTAAATCAACTACACTCATCCACTGAAGTTTTACTGAAACATCTATATAACTACGTCAGTTTTTGGTCGTCAAATTCGTTTTTGTTACATGTTGCTGGCACAGTCTGCCAGTTATAACACGATTTGGCAACGGACCTATGTATGCAATGTATGGCATGAATTCAATGTACTATGCCGCTAGTAGAAGAGCCCGTCGACAGACAAGAAATTAATATTGACCTAATTGTGTAAGAGAGGATATTTAATATTGTTTTTGTTTATAATAGGCTTATTTTCAAAAAAAATGTCACACTCGACAATTTACACGCGGTAGAAGTGAAACTATGTATTTTGGTTAATTTTTAAGAGAACGAGATGAATACACTATGGAGGCGGTAAACAGAGAAAGAGAGAGATTGATCGACAATAGGGAAACTATATACAAACGTGTTTTATCTCAGTCTCTCACAACCTAAACCCTATAAATACATTTATAGTTGTCACTCTTTCGTTACACATTTTCGTTTCATAAAATCCAATTCACGCCGTCCCAAAATAATTTTCACTTCAAAAGCTATGTGATCAACGTATCGGCAATGCGATTTTACTTTTATTTATGTTTACAGACGCAAGCAAAAACATATATCATCATCATCATATCAGCCAAATGACGTCCACTGCTGAACAAAGGCATCTCCCATACTTTTCCACGACCAGTTACATGCCGTGTGTTGACTTCTGGCGGGAATTTTCACGTACTCACCACACTTAGCAGACGGGTTGGTGAGTGCAGAATAGCTGCTGTTACACAGAAGGGACGTTGCTGCCCATCCCTCTGGTTTAAAGTCCCCTAGTCACCTTTTACGACATCCACGGGAGGAGATGGGGTGGTGCTATATTCATAATCCTGACACTACACGGAAAAAACCTGTATACAAGTAGCAACATTCAAAGTATTATATTTTAACTTTACGATGTTTTTTTTAATAAGTACGGATTTTCGTATATGTGCAGCTATAGACCTATACAATGTGTACACACGGCTCCACATCAAGCTATACAAACCAGTTTACACTGAACTCTCATCATACAGAAAGCCTATACAATGAGATATCAGTTTATACTGGTCATGAATAGCTTGATGTGTAGCCGTGTGTACAATATCGCAAAACTTAAATAACGGTTCATGTTAATATATAATATAATATATCTACAATCCATAAAAATTACATGTTGAAATGTGCCAGTTGCACTCACTGATCGGTAAACGATCGGTGAGGTTAAGCAACTCTCGGTGTGTTCAGTCTACGAATGGGTGACCGCATAGTGGTATTTGAACTGAGCGTCTCTGATCTGCGAGTATGTAAAATCGGCGTTCCCGTTGTTGTTACTAGACGGCAGTCGTTAAGCCAAGTCGGAGGCCTTTCTGCGCCTGAAGAAAATCAAGAAAAAATAAATACATAAAAATTTCAATGCACGGCAAAAAAATGGTTCTTCAAATTATATGTGATATTTTTTAAGCCCGCTGACAACTATTCTCTTCACCGATGGCACGAGATAGGGGTCTTGTTAAATACATCTGCGCTACTGAGCTGCCCGGCCGCCTGTACTGTAATTACTGCCAATTTACGTGACTGTATGCGATGAATGACGTAAGAGGCGCCGCGGGACCGGTGCAGCTGCTCGTCCGCGCCACCGACTAACAAACGAGCGATGTGGTAGTTGTACCCGTGACCGGTGGGCTGATTACGTATGTCGCAGACGGTTTGCGACAGGCGTAAATCGCGCAGACAAACTCAAACGTACTTTTGATATTACGTATTTGTCGGCAGTTATTAGGCAGGCAAAGATCTCTGACGCACACTCGGACGATCGATGAACTAATAATTGCATCCTCGCCTTTCAGTTTCACGCGATCGGCCACCGGTGGATCCTTGCTGTGCGATAGCCACTCTCGCTGTTTTTAGCTAATCAAGGTGCGCATTTCGTGTACAGACGGCTACACATCAAGCTATACTTATTTAGTTTTAGCTGACCTCTCATCGTAAGGAAAACCTGTACAATTCGAGGTCAGCTTATACTGGAAAATATAGCTTGATTTGTAGCAGTGAAGAAAAATGTACTTTTGTCGTCTGCGATGTCTGTTACGTACGCACGGCTACAAATCAAGCTATAATTTACAGTATAAGCTGATCTCACACAGTGTAGGTTTTCTGTACAATGAGAGATCAGCCTATACTGGATAAGTATACCTTGATATGTAGCCGTGTGTACCTAATTAGACGGCGGCACGGTTGGTGCAGTGGCTGATACAGTCGGTTGCTGTGCTCCGGGTCCTGGGTTCGATACTCGCACGCAACAAATATTTGTATGATCTGCAGGTAGTTGTTCCGAGTCTGGGTGTATTGTGTGTGGAACTTATGTCTGTAAAGGCACCCACGACACAGGAGAAATACAAGTGTGGGACAACGTTTTTTAAAATGAATGAATTTTATATTATTTGAAAATTACGTTCGTAATGTTTCACTTGTTTTATTTTACATAGATATGACATTATAAACTATATTTGAAACAGCATACATAAACTAAATTCCGATATACCTATCGAAATCAAATAGATTCTTTAGGCATCCTTATTCGGTTTGGCTTGAAATCGAAAGCACAGGCGTAACCCGGACACGAATCGAGATTATCCATTTCCTCCCGATAAGTGAGAAGTTTCCCTCTACAAGATTAAATATTGCATCCCCTTGGAACCCTGTGGCGTGAGTAATGTACTGTCATTGCTAGACATGTATGTAAAAAGTCGGAGAAACTTGTACGGGTCTGTTTTTAAGTACAGCTAGAAGAAACCAATTTGGAATGTTAGTTCAGATTTATAGATGTTTCGTTCTGTTGTTTACACTGGATTACAGTTTTGGATTTTGTACTTTAGTTTTAGATTCAATACATTAACATTGTAACCCTGTATTTCTATGAAATTATACGATCAAAATAAATTACGAGAAATATATTACTATTATCTACACTAAATTTTTCGGCCAAGTTGATAATTTGTCACAACACACATAAACCAAAAATGGAATTAATTAGTTAAAAAGTACGTACGAGTACTTTGACGAACTGCAATTCTACATTAAATAACATTCAATATGTCTTACACACCCCTTACTGAGATCAATTTTCACGGTAGGAGCAACGACTCCAGAATAATTCCGCTCCATTACGCGCTCCAATGTGCCGACATCCTGCCGATTTTGTACCACAGTATTAAATTATATTTACGTTTGAATTCAATTCGGATTTAGCACTCTAAACACTGTTAGATCGTGCATAACACAGCGAAGGTATTTAAAAATAAAATCTACGTTTAAATGTGCCAACAACAACCTGAATTGGAACTTGATGACCTTGTATTTATGGTTAAAATGTCGATACAGTTGTCGTAGTGATTATCTTACCTATTTTCCTACACTAATAAATATTTGTCCGTGTGGTGTCCGGATTAAGAATATAGCACCACTCCATCTCCTCCCGTGGTTGTCGTAAAAGGCGACTAAGGACCAAACCAGCGGGATGGGCAGCAGCGTCATTTCTGTGGAACATTCTACGCTGACCAACCCGCCTGCCAAGCATGGTAAGTATTGGCAAATATCCCCCAAATTTACGGTATGTAACTGGTCGTCTTATGGGGGTGGCTTTTGTTCAGTAGCGGACTTTATTTTTGGCTGGGATGAAGATGATGTATAAATATTTGTATTGTATTTATCTTTACCGTACGTGTTTAGCCCGTGTGGTACCGGCTACGAATGGCGCCAACCCATCTGATCCCGTGGGTATCGTAAAAGGCGACTATACGATTATCAGGAGAATGGGCAGCAGCGTCCTTCGAGTACATTAACAACTCAACTGCGATCGCCAACCCGCCTGCTAAGTACGGTGATTATGGCAACAACTCCCCAATGAACACACAACATACCCAGACCGGTACGTTGTGGCGATCTTTGAGGAAGGCTTGTTTCCAGCAGTGGACTTTATTCGGCTGAAACTATGATGACGACGTATTTTGTGTATTGCCTAACTAATAAATTTACTTGAGAACCTTTTTACATAGGTTACCGTGTTCAAAACACATGTATAAAACACTGTCACAAACAAATCTGGTACATCTTGTAATTCACCCACGAAGCAACAAAATTCATAAGACACGGCCCAAGACTCCCACATAGCGCCATTTGTTAACAAAATGCCAGGGCCCAATATATGGCAAGCCGTGTACGATATTATGGATGCTTGGCTGGCACCACGAGGCTTAGCTGGCAGCTAGCCATGTGGCTGTTACACCATGCTCGGGGGCTATAAACCGCTCCCAACTTTGGATTAGGAAAGATTAATTGTCGCATGTAAGGTATTTTACTTTAGCAGTTTCGAGTTAAGATTTCTGCATTAATGGTTTATGATGCTAGAGTTAATATATTGTATTGAAATGAATTTCAATCACATTTAGGTCTGAGAAGAATGTCTATGCCTAGTAGTTTAAGAACTCGCTTTTAGTGCTTACACTAGGTTGCGAGGTCAAACCTGGCATGTACTTATGAGACTTTTTCAATGTCATGTTTCTTTATTAATCGACTAGTTTTACCCGGCCACGCGTTGCTGTGGCTAAATGCACGTAACTACAACATGAAGTTGATTCTGAATCAAATAAAACAATTATGAGTCTCCTGATTTAATAAAAACATACGCGTATATGAATACAACGATTTGTAAAAAATTCAAAACGATCGGTAAAGGTAAACTTTAGGAGATTTGCGATTTTGAGCAAACGAACACCAAATGTTTATATATATATATATAGAAGATGACATCACTGACTGAAAGGCCAGGTCAAGAGTACCCTAAACCGAAGAGCATGTATGAAGGGAATAATGAAAGTGGACGAAGCGAAACAAGTATGTAAGGATCGTAGCAAGTGGAAATAAGTCGTCTCTGCCTACCCCTACGGGAGAGAGGCGTGATTATATGTATGTATGTACATCACTGACTTCAGATGAAGAAAACCATCATGACAAGACCTGGATCGAAATCGAATGGTCTGAAATCGTCAACATGCAGAAAGCAAATCGCGGTGAGTTATACCTGTTCACGGCGTTCATTACACTCACTTAGGTGAGGTTAAGCAACGCTTCGCGCGATCAGTTTATGGATGGGTGACCGCAGAGTGATATTGAGGGCACGTAAAATTGTCGGTCTCGGTTGTCATTAAACGGCAAATTGAAGGCCTTTAGGCGGCTTGAACAACTCTCACATAAGGGTGGCTACTAACTATACGAAATAGAAAGATATTCCTTCTCTTTATCGAAGAGGCCTTCACCCTGCAGTTGAATAGTTACAGGCTGGTATTATTATAGGTCTGCTAAGAAAAAGTATCCGAATACCACGCTGCGGGATACTTAGTCATCAGGGCAAACATACCAGGAATCAAATTATTTTAAACTTTAAGTTTAATAATACTATTGACAAGGCTTTCGATAAATAACATTTTTCCTGACAGTTATTCTACCTTTTTTTATTGGGGTCATTGGAAATTCTTCATGAACTTGCTCCGCCCCGGGGAAGGATGAAGGGGCAGGGACTCCTACCGGCTAAAACCACTGGAGCGGTCATCTTCGGCACTAAGGGAGACTCCAGATCCTCGTATGATCACACTAGAGCCGCCCACTGGTGCCACGCCCGTAGGCACATCTCAGAGACAGTTATTCTACATAGAAAAAGTTGAAGAATATTTCGTATAATTTCTTGCCACCAAAAACGTATTTCGTGCACCAAAACGTACGTTTGTATCCAAAAAACACGTAGGACTGGCACAAAACGAAACAAAAAATATATATGCAGTTTGTACAGTAGTACCATTGGATTCCGCGTAAGTTGGCCGAGCCTGCTTCAATCCGAATAGTTGGCCCTGTCCAAATAGTTCTTCGAGCAAATCTTTATTGCACCCGCTTAATTTCGCGCAACTATGCCGGATGGCGCTAAATGAATTTATTATGCTGCATTCGGTAAACGATTCTACATTTTTGAAGCTTTTCGTATCGTAGCAAAGTTCAAAGTGAATCTTGGAATATCGTTGTTTGTTATTGAATTACGTCTTGAAGTTCCACTCTTATCTTTGTGAAGTTTCTGAATGTTCGTGTTGGTTTTGTTTGTAGATTATTATGTCTGTTTTCCTTTTTGAGTTAAAAGAAATAGATATTTATTTAATGGGTTCTTTACTCATGTATTCAATTCATTATATTTTATTTTTGAAGTGAAAACTTCTTTTAGCGCGGTACGCATATTTTTAGATGAGATAAAAATCTCTGAACTCGCGGCACCGTTACGAGACGCAGCTATAGTGTGTGCATATATGCATGTACATATAGCAGACCGCGAACGCGTCTAGATAAATAAAATAAATAAATTATTGCTATAAAATTGATAACAACTGTTTTGCCTAGTGTTTAACAACTGATAATACAACAATTGTTAACTCCCGATTCTTTTTAAAAAATCTGTTGACTTTTAGTTTGGCGTTTCGCCGTCGGGATCGCATTAACCCTAGTTTTCATCTAAAAAATGTCTAACGCGCCAAAATAAGTTTTCACTTCTTTCGGCACTCACGGAGTGCAACCCGTATTTTGTTTATTTTTGCAGGATGTGATGTCATTACGATCGGTAATCCTACCTACTTAGTAAAAAAATGTGTTGAAAAAGTGGAATTCAATTTACCACCTTTATCTAAAGTGATATTATTTGATGTTTTATTGCGTTAAGCGTATGGAACATTTATATTGTTACGTCGCGTTTCGATTTGTCTCGTCTTCTAAATCTACTACTCGTATTAGCTAAATTAATTTAAACTATCGCGAATTTCACTCATATTTGACTATGATTTCGGGACTTTTCGTGCACAGATAAATCAGAATAATAGCGGCGGCAACTTCTCATGACCACGGTCAAAGCAACTTGGCCTAAACGTCGAGGTTAGTCAAAATATTGTTTTGATTTTACTGTGCGCGGAAAGTCCCGAAATCATAGTCGAATAAAAATATGTGTAATTTAAATAATGCATGTAATAAATACACTTCATGAAGGTTAAGATATTCGATCAATTACTGATCAAGTAGAGCCTGTTCTCTTCTTTTAAAGTTGGATTAAAACATGCTGTAACTAACTTTGAAACCAACCAGCTTAAACGCGCCGCTGTATACGTACCCATATTATATAAAGACAAACACACCAAGTGCATTTGCCATATCGAATATAGAACTGTACCGTTCGATATTGTACATGGGCGTCACCGTCTCTAGCTATGAAATATTCAGACTGCCATACACACATGTCGACACCTATAAATATCGGGTATGTTCGTGTTTACGTACCCACAGTTTGGGAATAGAAGAAAAATAGTGTGACAACTTTGTGTCTTATTTTTCTGTGCTCGATGTCAAACGGTGCGAATGGGGTTAACAACTTATGTAAAAGTAATTCGTCATTGGTGAAAAGGCGTCCTTAATAATATTGTGCTCTGTTTTGATAGAATTGAGCCGAAAAGGTTATTTACCTTTTTATATACTTAACTACCTTTTTTATCTACAGGTTTGGTAAAAATTGCACAACAAAAATATTATCGATGAATATATTTATATACTTCACGGTGCATATTTGGTTTGGAGTTATACTTCTTTTGGAGCGTTTGATGAGACCAAAATTGGGTGCTGCGCGCGCAAATCACAACAGCATGAAGTTGTTTTCCATTTCCAAGTACTTACTGGTCATGCGAACGCGCATTGTTATGCATCAGCGTAAAATCTGAACCATAGCTTTGTACAAATGGATGGATATAAGGCCTCAGTACGTCTTCGATGTAATTTTCACTGTCCATGTAGCCTTTTACAAAAGTGAGCTCAGTTCATCTGTTCTTCATAATTCCATTACCACTTCAAAATCGCCGCGACATAGCAGACTTTATTTTCTTATTAAGAATTTTTAATAATTACATCGATTGTTCGGACCTCTTAGCTAAGTTTTCCTCCAATGTCCCATATAAATAAACTCGGTTTAATCCGCCAAAATGTATACCGTTTAGTTCTACTAACAATAGGTTAACTACTAAGTATGATATGTAAAATATACAATACTTACATAGTACGAGTAAGCAGGAATAATTAATAAACTATGTAAACAACATGATCTGAGTCCCTTTGCGACTAGTGTGTCACAGGCAAGAAAGTGTATAAGCTTAAGTATTTTTAGGTAATAATGTAATTAGATATCTTGAGAGTGTTTGTATTAGTGTTCTGAAAGTCTGTTCACATGCATGCCTTAGTAGATTACTTAGACGTGACGACTTGGCTATGTATTTTCTTAACTGTTATTATATTGATTGATCAGCTGTAAGTCTTCCATAGTATATAAATAAATAAATAATACCTATTTTGCCAAAGACGGCCAATTACTCTTCTATTGACATCAAAATGCCGAGATAGGTACACGGATTTTTATTTTTGGTTATTTTTTATAACGTCGGCCCACGCTAGGATTTCTCCTGTGTCGTGGATGGTTTATCGAACCCGCAACCCGGAGCGTAGCAGCCGACTGTATCAGTCACTGCCCATCCGTGCCCTCAAATTGATTTCTTCCCGTTTGTAACATTCCCACAGATCTTTGTATTTTATCAGCGTTTAAATTATGTCGCTCCGTAACGTAAAAAAATGTTTTACATTTTTTTTAATCAAAAAACTGTGTCAAATTGTTATTCGTTTCGGCCAAATGAAGTCCACTTGACACAGGCCTCCTCCAAAGATCATCACAACAACCGATGTGGGTGTGTTGTGGGCTCATTAGGGGGTTTTGCCATAATCGCCACGCTTGACAGACGGGTTGGCGATCGCAGTTGAGCTGTTGATGTACTCGAAGGACGCGGCTGCCCATCCTTCGGCTAATCCCTTAGTCGACTTTTACGACACCCACGGGAAGAGATGGGGTGGTGGTATTATGGTAAATTGTTATTATAATGATAAAATTAAGATTAATACAAAATTGGTATGCGGAACAAAAAAGCAATTGTTACCCTAAAGACAACTTCTAACGCATATCCCATAAGTACTCACACCGTTTTTTCCTGTATGTATTTCTGAGTTGGCAGATTTGTTTCTGCACCTATTTGTTTTCTGTGAACAGCACGCTCGATTCAATCACAAAGCGGATCAATCCGCAACTGAAACGTGTTATGAACGCATGACCACCACAATACTGTTAGGTTTTGACGCCTACCGAGCTGTCGTAACATCCAACAGATCTGAAACAGTCCAGATATTGACTACACATAGTAGACACGAAGGCATCCATTCAATAAAGTGCCTGCACAATGCACTAGGTTTATCCAATACAGATAAGCTTGAATGAGATTGCATGGGTGTAATCTTGTATGGACTAGAAACATCTTCGTTTGAAATTCTGAATGGATTTGACGCGAGTGTTTGTTCTGGTTTTCCCTTGGTCTGTTTTTATGTTGGAAGTAGGACGGACTGATATTAGCATAATACTAATGGTAGTATTAGATTTCCGTGTTGTTCAGGAATTCTTGATAGTGAGTTTTCAATATAATAATGGCTAAGGGTATTTTAGAATTCAGAGGTAATGTTGTATTTCAGTAATTTTGCTATTTGTATTTTTGGATAAATCGGGCTTTTTATATCTGGCTTCTCACAAAAAGTGACATTCATGATATCGTGTAATAGCACCGCCCCTGGATAATTCGGTACACCATAAGCGTCTATATAATCTAGATATATAATACGAGAAGAGAAAACTTTGTACCCCTTTTTCAGAATAATTGCGCGCATAGAGGAGTATGGGATTTGGCATAGTTAAAGTTTATATTCATTGTTTTATATAAACGTTGCCCCGCACTAGGATTTCTCCCGTGTCGTGGGTGCGTTTACAAACACAACACACCCGGACCCGGAACAATTACTCGCAGATCATACGAATATTTGCTCCGTGTGGGAATCGAACCCACGACCCAGAGCGCAGCAGCCGACTGTTATTAGCCACTGCACTGTTACATCAATATGGAGAAGAAGTGCAGAAAGCTTAAATAAACATAAAAATTCAATGAATTACATGCGAATCTCGACTACTGTGCTATCACTAGTATTCATAATTGGTTCAAAGATGCTCAGAATTGAGGTCAAAAACAACTATCAATTCAGCCGAAAAAGGTGCACTGCTGGACATAGGCCTCCAAGATCAAAGATCGCCACAACGACCAGCCTGGGTTTGTGCTGATTGAAGGGGCTTGCCACAGTCGTCACGCTTGATAGGCCGGTTGGCGATCGTAGTCGAGTTGTAATTAAAGTACTCGAAGAGCGCTGCTGCCCATCCTCCGACTAACCACAAAGTGTTTTACGACACGCACGGGATGGGATGAGATGGTGCTATTCTAAGCCACCACACGGCTGAGCCGAGAGGTCAATAACAAGTCGATAACAATGAACTAATAATAATATCAGGATACATTTTAAATTCAAAAATGTTTCTCTCTTTTATGCATTTCCTTTTGTTATATTTTAATCAAATCTAACGTCGTGTGGAAACTTAAACGTGTAAGAGTAATTAATTCTGTAGCAATGCCAGTGGTTACCAGGCTAGCATGGCCAGATGCCAGTAATGGCCTTACCAACAGCTTATCTTAGCTCTGCTATTTTATGGCCTTTATGGCCGACGGCCTTGCTTTATTTTAAGTTTAGTTTATTTATATGTTGATCTAAAAAATGTATGAGCTTGTATAGTATAAATCGTTGTGGGAACAGATTTAGATTACAGCTTGACCTCTGTCCGAAAATTACAGTTCGTGCATGTTAATAACATATCCGTATCTTTTCACGATTGCTTCGATCCGTATAAACAATCTTAACTCTAGCAACATGGCGGCTTTAGGTTTGAAATCTTCCAATTTCATTTGATTTTGTGGTTTGCTCAAATTTAATGATAACGGCATATTATGCTAAGTATTCATTAAATGTAAGATATTTATTTATGTACTTACTAATTTATTTATTTACAGATTTATTTATCGCCGTGTGGAGCCGGCTCAGAATACCACCACCCCATCTCCTGTGGGTGTCGTAAAAGTCGACTAAGGGATTAGCCGGAGGATGGGCAGCAGCGTCCTTCGAGTACATTAACAACTCAACTGCGATCGCCAACCCGCCTGTCAAGCGTGGCGATTATGGCAAAACCCCCCAATGAGCCCATAACACACCCATATCGGTCATTGTGGTAGAGGGTTTGGGGGAGGCCTGTGTCCAGCAGTGGACTTCATTCGGCCGAAATGATTGATGATGATGATTGACATGATGAAGACAATCCGACATTATGAAGGTGATGAAAATCGAGTTAAAAAAATCCGTTACATTAATACATAGATCCATAGATACATAACAAGCTAATAAAAGCGTGTTAAAATTGATAGCAAATGTTTTAAAACTGAAGCCGTAATATTATTAACATAGAAACAAAATAATTAAGCAGCGAAATACAAGACTTAACACGTTTTCTTGATAAACGTTATTTATGGAATGGAAATATTGTACGTAATTAACCACAACAACATCTAAACGAAACGCAAGCAAAAAGTCTAAAGCAATACTTAACATAGTCAACAGACGTATCTTGGCCCCAACTTCAAGGTTCTGTTAAATTATTCACACACAAGTAGGAGTAGCAAAAACTGAGACAAAGTGTGTCCCGGGGCGTTCATTTTGAGCTCTGCTACTGACGCGCCCTTATGTAGTATGTGAGTAGTTTGTCTGAATTTTGACTAAGAGTTGTTTGCGAATTTAAGTATTTGACCCTATTTCTTGAAAATTGTTTCTTCAACTTTTAGTACGCATTTTAGTAGTTTTATCATCATCATATCAGCCAAAGGGTGTCCACTGCTGAACAAAGGCCTCCCCCATAGATTTCCACAAAGTCCGTTCACATGCCACACGCACCAACGGCTACCAGCGACCTTCACCAGGTCATCCGTCCATCTTTTTGGAGGTCATCCTACGTTGCGTTTTCCGGTGCGCGGTCTCCACTCGAGAACCTTGTTTCTCCTATGACTATCATTTCTACGAACAATGTGCCCTACACATTGCTACTTCAGTTTACTTATCCTTTCAGCAATGCCCGCAACTTTAATTCTTCTACAGATTTCCTCAGAGCAATACCAAGCATAGCTTTCTCCATAGCTCGCTGAGTGACCTTGAGCTTTCTTATGAGGCCATATATCATCGCTGGTAACATACACTGGTTAAAGACTATATATTTTGTTCAGTTTGAATATCAAGCGTAACTATACGGAATATTCGGGGTTTTAAGTAATAGTGTGGCGATCGGATACAATTTTAATTATTGAAACATGATTAGTAGTGTATGAATTTGTTTGGGCTTAGGAAATTATTTCCTGAATTCTTGATCATGTAACGATGTGACAACAGATATTTAATGAAATCACATTCAACTTCAAAATCTTTACTTGCTTAAATATTGGTAAGAGAGTTATTGTTATTTGTTATTGTTATTTTTTGAAAACGTTGCCCCACACTAGGATTTCTCCTGTGTCGTGGGTGCGTTTACAGACATGATTTCCACATACAGAGAGTAACAGAGAGAGAGAAGCTATTGATTCAAGTTGCGTTCAAAGTTAGCTGTTAATATAAAACAACAACTAAAGGGCTTGTCTCTTCCTATTTTCAACTATTATTTGTGTAGTAATACTGGAATAGAATAATTATGTATTTTTATGATAACACTAATTTGAATTTAATTATTAATGTGATTAGAAATACTTCGCTCTGAGTATGGAAAAGCGGTTTGTATAGCCGGAAAACAAAACTCACTGTGGAGTGTCAGCAAAAAGAACAGGAAGGTGTTGAAATCCAATTTCTTATTTTATCATGCGCTTTATTTATGTTACCTACCTACTCGTAAACTAAAGGTATGTGTGTTATAATTAAAAAACTCAAATATATTTGCTGAACCTTAAGAATTAGAACTATTTTTTTTAGTCTTAGATAATCTATTAAAATCCATCATCACAATTAAAAAATAAAACGCTTTTGAGTTTTCGTTCACTTTCGATATTTAAACCAAGATGTTTCGCATTACGTAGGTACACCATGAAAATCCAAACGGTTGTTATCTCAAAATCTTTTGTTCTTGTCACGGACACCCGCATACATATTCCGACTCCCCGCCGTCGCCTATTTCCATATCCCTCAAATATATCATTGCCTTTGGAATATTTTATGCTGTCGGTATCTAACCGACGTTTTGTGGTAATGTCTTCGTTTGATGTATAGCAGTCAAGAACACTCGTGGTCTAAATATCTTGCCATTATGTATATTGTGGCCACATTAAGACGTAACGTCGCAGAAGGGAGCCTCTTAGCGTTTTTTCCCTGCGTAATCACGACCCAGATTGCTCTGTCGCGAAACATAATGCCGCATTGGGCAGGAAATTTGTTAAAATTATAGACGAACATTTGTTTCTTCAGTCGAAATATTGAATATGGGATTGGCTTCGTTTTACTAAAAGTCCGATGAAATTACAAGGCAAATGGCGCCTCGTTCGTGCTTAATTTGTACGTTGTTATGCAATCTTTTTTCAACGAGATACGCTGGTAAAAAATAATTGTAACGGCTATTTTGCTCGGCACGAGAAATTAGCATCAACACTGTTCTTTGTTGAATTTGATTGGATCCGATTATAGACAATGTGACGCTCTTACGTCGCACATACGTAACAAACCGAAGTTAGCGAAAAAGTAAAATATTGAAGCTTAATAAAGTAAGAGAATGAAGTGCAAAGAATTTTACATGAATTACAAATGAATTTTCTGGAGTCGTTCAAAAACTCGTGCAGTGAAATCTCCTTCCGCGGCTACTTCGTTAAATAATGTAAGGAACTGTGGAGGTGTGCGAATTGCGAGAACCGAGTCGAACAAAACGCGCTGGAGCCGGTTGAATTTGCAATTTCAAGGCGTTTCGTTCTCTCACAATTTGCTTATACCGAGCCCCACGTTGGGCGCTATTCCATGTAATTCGGTCCGCAGTAGCACTAAAGTTAAGTAATCGTACACCGTCGCGCTGCTCCGCTGCCCGCGCTTCCAGTACCTCCTTATTTTTTTGGCATCGTTTCAAATTAAAAACGATAAGAGAGAGCCTGCTCCTTTTCCAGAACCCCAACTGGTACGTCGAAACAAAGCCATCTACTTACAGCATACACAATTTATCACCCTTTGTTGAAGGAGCGTCAGAACTGTCGGCTGTAACTATAGAATGAAATTAACAACTAATGACGTTTGCCGCTTTCCTTCTCTTTATACTGCTCCAATATAATTTTGGTTCACTTCACGAGCGAATTTCAAATCATCCGCCCATAATGTGACATGGGAGTTGAAACTAAATTAATATACAACATTTTATGAGCAATAATACGAACTATGCTGGGATTCTCGATGGAGGTTGCCCTCGCTTTTCATTTTATCTTCAGTTATGAACAAGTGCTGACCCCCGCAAGCTGCGCGAAAATTTAATTTTAATACGGGACTGGCCACTATCTGGCCGTCGACGTCGCCTAACAAAACAGGGCCTGCCTCACGTAGATTAGAACTTGCATACAACATGTTTGGTCACGGTTAACGTTTTTGACACCTTATACGATGTACGGACACATTAATCTTAATTGTATACATTACTAGCTTCAAATTTTCCGATCAAAGATAAAGGACGGTCGAGTGGCAAGCCATTACTAACGAAATTATAATGGAACATTCAAAATTCTTCGGCGTGTACAATTGGAGCAAAATTCGCTGCAATTTCAGGAATTGTCGTCGGCAGTTATTATTCGGCGTGTAAGCGGGAATTTGTCTCTCCAGGACATAGCTGGTTTTGTCCTGAAGTTTCCCGTAAATTCGCATGGTTCGCTGGCTCCTTTGAAAAGTCGCGGTTGGTTTTACGCTTTTGGCGGTATTGTTCGTGGCGTTTTGACTTTGAATTTTAACCATACTCATTCAGAAATTGCGTCGTGATGAATAATGTTTTGCTGTGCAGTTTGCGCTTGAGTAGTAATTGTGCATTTTGGCCGGAGTTAGTTTCAATCTGCTGGTTATAATATTGTCTTAACCAGAGGTCTTTGGATCAAAGAAAGACGCCTAAAGCTCTATGTTCACAACAAGTAATTAAGTACATAAAGGGAAACGTTTAATTCGAATCATTGACACTAAACTTCACAACGCTTTTCATCAAGTTTTACACAGAACTAGAAAGAAAAAAGTTCTGAGAGATCCAACCCACTTTTTTCCGTGAACAGATCTTGAGTGGAAATAACTCGGTACAAATGCATTCGACGTGCTTAATCTCTCAAATCCTTTCGAGATCTCTTCCCCATTGCTCGCCTAAGAATGCAAGAATGCATGGAGGATGATTTTAAAACAAAAACATTTGAAATGTTTTGAAATTTTAATAAAAAATTAAAATTTTATGATAAATCTAGCTGCGCGGTTTTACCCGCGTAGATCGTGTGTTATTCCAGGGTATAAGCTATCTACATAACATTTATTTTTTCAAATCGGTCAAGCCGTTTGAGCGTGAGAGAGTAGCAAACATCCACACATACATCCATACAAACTTTTGCATTTATAACATTAGTGGGATACTACATACCAGTTTATAGCCGACGTTTATTTTATCTAAAACGATACCTTTTATTTTGTTTTATTGGTGTCCAGTGGAAATTCTACATGGAACTTCCTTCGCCCCGGGGAAGGGCGAAGGGGTATGCGGTCATCTTCGGCACCGAAGGGGCGTTCCAGGTCCTCGTAAGATCACACTGGAGCATCTAAAACGATACCTAGTCCTAATGTGAAGAGTTTTATTCGTTGGTATAAATAATTTCCCAGAAGTAATATTAAGAACACTCAATTTGTCTACGTAATATAAAAGACTAACATCCGTCGACAGAGAAAAGGTAAAAGCAGTTTATAACATTACACGAGACTCAACTGAAGGAATCGGGTTACAGTGCCCGCAGACGAGGCTAACGACCTGAGACTGATATTAAACTTCACAATTTATTTCTTTACGTGTCCTCAAGTACTCCCCACATTATATTGGTACTTTAGCAAGCCTGTGCTCAGCTTATTTGGTCATTGGAGAAGTATTAACTATCTCATCCTAACTTTAATAGGGCAATAACTTTTGTTTTTCCCTATTTATCTCATAGTTAGAAGAATTCTGTTTTATTTTATATTCTGTTTAAAAATAACCAATTTACTCTATAGTCATTTTCGAAACTTTTAGATTGAATTCCTATTAGGTACTCACTATCAACTTCACATAATGTTCCTCATATCAGCGTCTAAACGATCTCCCCTGAACATAGGGCTTATTTTATGGTCGTTTCTTATAGCGCATGATAAAGGCGTCTGCCCATTGCCCTGTACCATACCATAACCGGGTTAAGAGCGTAAAAAAATGGATAAAAAATGACGAAGACAGTTACATGCACTAAACTTTTCGTACCATAGCGTACTTTAGCGTAGCGTAGCGTAGTTACTCGTGAATTTACTGTCGGTCTGGTCAAAGCACGCTACGGTGTTGGACGGTGACGGAACGTTGAACCTAGAGCGGACGTTGATTCATAGCACGGTCATGGCATGGTACGGTGTAATAGACAGACGCCTTTACTCGAATCGAGCTTGTGTCACACAGTGGGCCGGAGTTCGAGTTTCACAGAGGTTAAATTTTATACATAAACTAGCTGCCCGCCCCAGCTTCGCACAAGCAGGTATATGCAAACCCGATTGCAGCGCTACCTATTGGGTCCAATTATGAATCTAAACCATGCAGGGACCTACTCTAACATACACAAAATGAAAATTATCAAAATCGATCTAGCCGTTTAGTAGGAGTTCAGTGACATATACACGTACAGAAGAATTATATATAGATAAGATTAGGTATTTTTCTGGGAGTGGATTCAGTGGCAATAATTTGTATTACATGAGATGATTCTTGTCAGAGTAATTTTTTTTTACAAATTAGTTTAAAAAACGTATAAAGCTTGCGTAATAAGATTAAATATCTCCAAAACCGCACGAATGTCCGTAATAACTTTATCTATAGTGATCCCTCGATTTATTAAAAAACCATTGACTTGTTTCGTATTTAAAGACACCACTTTGGAATGGAATGGGTGGATGGAATTTGAAATCCTATCCACTGTACATCTCAAAGACGTCGCGTCTCCGTGGCCCGTTAAATCATGAGCTATCAAAAGCTAGCGTAAGACCGCTATAATTAACAGCCACGATGGGATATTGTTAATACTACGCATGGGAAACTAATTCGTATACCCAGCGTTGTTATCACTTATTTTTAACGCACAGGAGAATGGTGCAGCTGCCTATGCTCTTAACATAGTTTTATTATTTGCCTATTATAACACTTAATACGGTAACGGATTGCCTGTTTGTTTGGAAGCGCACAGTGGATGGTATCAACAAAAAAAGTTCCCCTACTTCCACGTAATACTTTTAAGGTTCTCGGAAAATCAAATGTAGAAATGCCCATCTCAGGATTCCGGGTGGTACCAGGCAAAGGGTAGACCGGCTCTGTCCACCCATGGGTATAGTAAAGGATGACTAAGGGTTTATAGTAAGAGGATGGCAGGAACTTCATCTCGTGTGCTAATAACAATATACTGCGGTCATCAATCCACCTGCCAGGCGTGCTGATTATGGTAATATGACCACTCACTGTAGTGATCATTGGGACGCCCATGTTCAGCAGAGGACTGGCTAATGTTTGTGTCTTAGGTTACCTGAGCTAAGATTGTTTTTCATCATCTAAATAGGTTCATAAAGGAGAATGCCTATCAGCCATAAGAAAAAAATGCCTATGATGAACAAAAATAAATTATATTTCAATTTGTACTGCAAATCGAAGGAAACCCGTTACAATTTCATTAAATAGCGTAACACTAACGAGAAGCCAGTTTAAACCTTTTAGTGAAAAATAGGTTATGTTATGATTCCGTGTGGTGTCCGGATTAAGAATATAGCACCACTGCATCTCCTCCCGTGGATGTCGTAAAAGGCAACTAAGGGAATCTAAACCAGAGGGATGGGCAGCAGCGTCCCTTCTGTGAAACGGCAGCCTTACTGCGCTTACCAACCCGCCTGCCAAGCGTGTTGAGTATTGCCAAATATCCCCCAAAATTATGACACAGTTGTGAAAATCTATGGAGGAGGCCTTTGTTCAGCAGTGGACGTATAAATGGCCGATATGATGTTTGTTTAAGGTTTAGGGCACATAACTTATTAGTACTAATAGGTTAATAACCATTATTAAACAAACAAAAACATTCCGCAAATTCAGTCCATTTCAAGTCGTAAACGCAAAACAATGAATTAAATCAAGTGAACGAATGAAAAATGAGATGTCATACATACGGTACTTAATGCCAAATTGTCAGTAAGGCAAAGGACATGTGATTCATATAGCCTAAGACTAATTTATCTTTTGTCAAATACCTATTACTAATAATATTGGCATGCTTAGATGATCAGATTTAAAAAAGCTATGCGAGGAAGTCATTTCAAATATGAATGATTTATTCAAGACCCCTCACAACCTTACTAAATGACAATCATTATTAATACTAAAATAATAGTTATACTTTTACCCTAGTTAAACAAACTTGAAGATAATTTAATTATTCATATTTTAATCTCAATAGAATTTAGGACTATTGGTAGTGTCTGTTCAATGGCATTTAATGGGCGTTCCCCTTTCTTGTTTTATGAATAACTGCTGTCTGAGGGCCAAACCACGAACTCTTCAGCCGACCCACTTAACACTGCTATTGAACTGCCCTGCTAATTTTAAATATCGTTTTTAAGGATCACAGATAAAAAGACTTAGATTGGCCGTGTGGTGGCTACAAATAGCACCAACACATCTCATCCCGTAGGTGTCGGTTCGGTAAAAGGCGACTATAGGAGGATAGGTAGCACGCATTCCGTGTCTGACGCTCGCCGCAGACGGTCGTGCAGTGCTCGCGCTCCCCGATCAGTGTGCCGTGTAGTGTTTGTTCGCAATCCGTCCCGTCGGATTGCAGTCACTTCAATTAAATCACGCGTTGCCTTTTTCAAGGCGACTACTGATTTTTGTTTCTTTGACCGATTAAATTCATCGAGTTATTGTGCCCCTTCAGGGAAAAACCACTGTTTGGTGGTCCTCGGCGGATACCTTACGGTGCCAACGAAGCCGAGTGGGGTGTTGACCCGGCACACCCGCCTAGCCCCATCAGGGCAAAGCAGTTAGTCGGCAGCGGACTAGGACCACCGGCCTTGGGGGCTACCCTAGTCGACCCTAGTTAGAGTCTACATTTTCAGATTATACAGTCTCTTGCGGGCGATACCTTATCGCCCCTTGCAAAAGAGCTGTCAGGGACCCGTTTGCCCATTAAGACTGGCCACGGATGGTACTAGCTTAGGGCTCACCACAGGTACTCACACCTCCCTGCCTATACCCGGCAGGGAGGGTTTGTTACACACCCCCGGGCCCATCCAACCCGGGAGGTTAGGGACCGCGTAAATCGCGTTTGTTCCTCCGCGCTTATAGCGTATTTTTGTTTTCGTCCCCCCGTCCGCCATTTTGTTTTATAAACAAAATGGCCGACGACGCCACGCTGTGGAAAAATATTAGGGAGATCCTCCTAAAGGACCCCTACTTTGTTGCCAAGCATGGCAACCTTCTCTCCCCACTAGATCCAGGCACAAAAGTGCAGCCCCCCTATCCCGAACCCAAAAAAAGGGGCACAACCCCCGAACTAGATGCCGGCATATCATCCGCCCCTCAGGCAAAAGCCCCCCTCCCCACCGCCAGCACGAACGCCTCCACGTCCCCCGAAGCCGACATACTCTCGGACGTGTCGGACATGTCAGAGACCGAGGACTCTCCCCCTCCCCCCCAAATCCCCTCCTCCGATTCGGCCTCTGACGAGTTCCAACTCGTCAGCGGTAGCCGTAAAAAGCGGGCCCGCAAGGCCAAGTCCTCTGCTCAAGCAGCGCCCGCTAAAGCCCCGAAAACGGACGAGGCTTCGTCCTCCGCTCCGCCCTCTGCCCCTGTCCCCACAACGGCCTCTTCTCAGGCCAGTCTTCCCCCTACCCCTACCCCCGCTAACTCCCAATCCCAGCCCGCCAAGGTCCCTAAAAAGGACAAAAAACCGCCTGCTATATACATTCAGGCCAAGGACAAGTGGAATGACGTGTCCAAAATGTGTATAGAGCTAGGTATTAACTACCTAAGTGCCCGCACCACAGCCGTCGGGGTCAAAGTGGCAGTTCCCACTGCCCAAGACTTCAGGTCTTTGACCCGTGCCCTCCAAGACAGGAACGTGTACTTTCACACGTACTCTCTCGCTGAGGAACGCCCACTCCGGGTAGTCCTTAAAGGCATCCCCAAGGAGATCGACACCGACTCCATCAAAGACGACCTTCTGTCGCAAAGTATCCCCGTCCTCGAAGTTCATCGCATGCACGCTGGTCGCAGCGGTGAAGCTTACGATATGGTCCTCGCCATATGCGAAAAGACCGCCGATAATGATCGGAAGATTTTTAATATCAAGACTGTATGCCACCTCTCAGGCATCAAAATCGAACCTCCCCATCGTTATGGTCCTCCCGGGCAGTGTCACCGCTGCCAACTCTATGGTCACGCGCAGCGACACTGCTACGCCAAACCTAGGTGCGTTAAGTGCCTAGGTGACCACAGCACCTCCGACTGCGATCGCCCCAAAGATCGCACGCTTTGCACAGAGCCTCCGAGTTGTGTGCTTTGCGGTGAGTCGGGTCATCCCGCGAATTATCGCGGATGCCCCAAAGCACCGCGCGCTAACAACAAGGCAGCAAAGCGCAAAGCGGCTACCCAAGCCTTCGCGGCCGCCCATTACGCCTCTCAGGCCCCTCCCACGTCCCAACGACTCAGCCCTCAAAGGCCATCGCCGTGGAACGCGCTGAATCACCAGCAAGCGTTCCCCGCCCTGAGGCCTAGTTTACTGACCCAACAGGCGACCCAAGCGTCAGCGATTCCCTCGCTGATGACCGCCCCCCATACGGCACCGTACCTTCCCGTGCCGTACAACCAACCCGCACCACAAGTGCACTCTCAGAGGGCCGCCCCTCCCTCACCCCTTCTCAAAACTGACGACCTCTCAGTTTGCCTCGGTCTTCTCAACTCTGTCGACCCGAACAGAGTCGCCCAAATGGCCGCAGCCATTAGGGCAAACCAGGGCCAATACGGCCTCATGCTAGTTCTCAGCGACTTCGCTGATGTTTCATCCGCCCTCCTCTCCTACCGCGTTCATCCGTAATGGATTCACAAAGCAGGTGCAGAATAAAACCCCGATCCCTTAAAATAGGCATCTTCAATGCCAACAGCATTAATGGCCAAAAAGACGAAATCGCCTTATTCCTCCGCGACTACCTTATTGACATTATGTTGATACAAGAGTCCTTTTTGAAACCCTCTCACAGGAACCCTAGAATTGCAAACTATGATATAGTGCGCAACGATAGGACCCACTCCCGTGGAGGAGGCACTCTTATCTACTATAAGAGATCCCTTTATTGCATGCCCCTAGATACCCCGTCCCTTTCCAATCTAGAGGCATCTGTGTGCAGAATAGGCATGACAGGTCATCAACCGATCACTATAGTGTCGGCTTACCAATCCCCCAATGCCCAAGACGATCCAATCCAATCGGATCTCGAAGCACTCTTCGATCTAGGCGACTCCGTCATAGTGGCGGGAGATCTCAATGCCAAACATGAGTCTTGGAACTGTCTCACCCACAACCACAGAGGAAGTAAATTATACTCCCTCAGTAACCTCCTCAATTTTGACATCATCGCCCCGATGTATCCCACTCACTACCCCAGCAATGTTAATCATCGCCCGGATATACTCGACATAGCACTTCTAATGAATGTCAACCTCAAGTTGCATTCCATTGAAGTACTACAAGAGCTAGACTCCGATCACCGTCCTGTGATCCTTCACCTCACCTCCCGCTTTGGCCCCACGGACACAGGGCTACCCCCTCAGACCATTGTGACGACGGACTGGAGGAAAGTTAGGCAACGCCTCAACGACCCCTCGTCCGCTCAGTTAGATAGAATTCCCGAATGCATAACGTCAGTCGCAGACACGCTAGGCGCGATCGACTCCCTCACCGGGCATGTACAGTCCGTCGTGGACGAGTGTTCACGGCGAGTTCCTGCGATGGAAGACCATCGCATGAAACTCCCTGACGATGTACGTGCACTGATGACGGAGAAGAACGCAGCCCTTAGAGCGTACTCATCTTTTCCCAGCGAACCCAATCGCCTCTTTATGCGCCACCTGCAGCGTGCTGTCAAGGAACGTATCAAGGAGTGCCGAGAGGCTAACTGGGATAAGATGTTGGGCGACTTAGAGCCAACCCACCTTGCGTTCTGGCATCTGCAACGGAAACTCAAATCCGAAACATCCAATGCTGTCCCCCCCCTCAACCGTCCCAACCAAAGGCCGGCCTTTGATGACGACGAAAAATCCGAATGCCTAGCTGACAGTCTAGAAGCGCAATGTTCCCCAAGCACTCTACCTGTAGACCAAGCTCACCTCAAAAAGGTTGACGCTGAAGTCGAACGTAGAGCAGCTATTCCGCCTGCCGAGGACCCTGACGACCCCCTCCCTCCGGTCACGGCAGACGAGGTCAGAAATCTCGTGAAAAAGATTCACCCTCGCAAAGCCCCCGGCTCTGACGGTATCACCAACAAGGTGATTAAACTCTTCCCCGAACGTCTTATCGCCTTAATGACCGTCATCTTCAATGCGGCATTAAACAATAACCTATTTCCGCATACGTGGAAACAGGCCACCGTTATCGGTATTCCCAAACCCGGTAAGCCCAAGTGCGAGCCTTCCAGCTATCGCCCCATAAGCCTTCTCAATTCTCTTGCGAAGATTTATGAGCGGATTATCTATTCCCGATTAAAGGATTATGCCGATTCCAAGAAACTCATTCCCGACGAACAGTTTGGTTTTAGAACCAAACACTCGTGTGTACAACAAGTCCACCGACTAGTTGAACACATCACGTTCGGATTCTCACGCGGCCTGATGACGGGAGTCCTCTTTTTCGATGTTGCGAAAGCATTTGACAAAGTCTGGCACAATGGCTTATTATATAAGTTGTACCAACTCGGAGTGCCTGACCGTCTCGTTCTCATCATACGAGACTTCTTGTCAAATCGCAGTTTCCGATATCGAATCACGGGCGCTCTCTCTTCCCCCCACCCCATTAGAGCCGGAGTCCCACAAGGATCCGTGCTAGCCCCATTATTGTTCACACTGTACACCAGTGACCTCCCCAAAAGACCTGCTAATACGACCCAATTAGCACTGTTCGCAGATGACACGGCCATATTCTACTCTGGTAGCAGTCCCGATAGTATAACTAAGATCCTCCAAACCACAGCCAACGTCTACGGTAAATGGTTTAGGAAATGGCGGATCGAAGTTAACCCTATCAAAAGTAAAGCCGTCCTATTTTGCAAATTAGGCGACGACCACCCACGCTTCAGGGAGATCTCGATGCTGGGCCAATCGGTTCCTTGGGAACCGCACGCCAAGTATCTTGGAGTCACCCTAGACAAAAAACTGACCTTCATTCCCCACACAAAGATGGTGCGTGCCCGCGCTGCCTTTGTGCTCGGTCGCCTTCACTATATTCTGAACGCTCGTAGTAAATTATCCCTTAGAAATAAGGTGAGAATTTACACCACATGCATTCGACCCATCATGACCTATGCCAGCCCAGTGTTCGCACACGCCGAATCATACCCACTCCGTAGATTAGAAACCCTCCAAACCCGTTTCATGCGCAAGGCCACCGGAGCGCCTCTGTACATGCGAAACGACCAACTCCATTTCGACCTTAACTTGCCGACCATCAGGCAATTTATGAAACAAGCGTCCAAACGCTATCTCGATTCTGCCCTGTCCCACCCAAATCCCCTTGTGGTATCAGCCGCCGACTACGAACCCTCCCGTATCAGTAGAGTACGCCGCCCGAGGCACGTTCTGGTCGATCCAGACGATAAAATCACGTTAGATCACATGAAGAGACTCGCGTTGTCTCGTTCACTGAACACCCGACCGTTGTACCGCCCTCGCCGCCGAGGATGCCCGCCTCACCGACGTCGCGGAGGCCTATCGCCGCGTCACCTTCCCGTTCAAGTTAGCACTTCTCCCTCCCGTCTCTTGCTCGCGCCGGCCCGTGCCGAGCCTGTAGCTTTAAATGTCCCTTAATACAATTTAAATAATACCGATCCAGCTGTCCCCAAAACAATAGCTTGATATCCCCAGCAACGCCCTAAGCCGAGGTCCGTGTTCCCGCAGGGGGCGCCCTTAGCGAAAGTTGCTTAGTTTTTAATAATTAATTTAAGCCTGGCTGGAGGCCTCTTTTGGCTTCGCCAGCAAATGACCGGTTAAGCAACCACATTTCCCAGAAATGTATGCGAGAAGCCCAATTAATGAAAAAGATAGGTAGCAGCGTACTTCGAGTACATTAACAACGCTACTGCAATCGCTAACTCGCTTGCCAAGCATGGCGATTATGGCAAAACCCCCAATGAGCACACAATACACCCTGACCGGTCGTTGTGGCGATCTTTGTGGGAGGCCTGTGTTCAGCAGTGGATTGTATTCGGCTGAAATGATGATGATGAGATAAATATACGTTATAAAGATTAACATTAAAATGTGGAATCAACTGCAACTTGTGTATTAAAAAGGTCTTTGGCCACTGTCAATAAGTCTATTAATCTATGCTGGTATCGTTTTTTTTTACTTTTACCCACACTAGTATTTTTCCTGTATTGTGGACTGAGTTTACAGACATAAATCTCACATGAAAAAATACCTAGACCCGAAACAATACTATCTGTTGGTTAGACAATTATTTTTGTTTCATGCAGGGATCGAACCCGTGACTCGTAGTGCAGAAAGCCACTGCGCTAAACGTGGCGTAAAATTATATTATTTTACTTATTAGAATGTCTGTTTTCATTCGGCATTAACGAGTTGATTGTATCGTCTTTGTGCTGAAGACGGCCTTGTCGACTGTAACAAATTGAACTTAATCAAAGAGTCGGTTCGGGAATTCAGACTAGTCTCTAAAGATAGTATAATTGCAATTGTCTGAGAATTTTATCTGTACTTCCCATCGGTATTGGAGAGTTCTTTGTAAAGTTCGATAGGTAAAGGAGGTCATTTCAATTGTAGCATTTATATGTATTTCAATATGAGTATGTACTTATATGTTCAAATTCTGCTAATCATAAAAGAACGTTTTTTCTGTGGTTTCTAGCATACATCTCAGGGAGATGTCTTTACCAGGAAAAATTATCACCTTATTTCTAAGGTATTGTTTACTGCGTGCATTGATATCTACAAGAGGCAATAGATATGTTCGAGTACATAGGCGACGCGGGCACGCACCGTCTTTGTGTCCTCTTGGAAGGACTTGGTCTAGAGTGACGTGAATCGGTTGGCTGAATATGGAGATCTCTTTTAAACGAGTATGCACTTCGCCACTTCTTTCGAAGAAGACGGCTACGCTTTCGTGGGATTAACTTCGATGCAGAGGGCATCCTGAACCATGCGCTTATGGCATTGGCTGAGATTTGGATAGGCGGTAATTATTTTGTCAGGGCTAAAACCAGAGAAAAAAATGGAAATGAAGCGCCTATTTGGTCAATCGGTGTTTCGGTGTCGGAACGTCGCTGGTGTGCAGCATGAATAGAAGTGGGGATGGCACGGATCCTTGAGAGACTCCGGCTGTAATGTCATTACAGAATGATAGTGCTTCCTCGATGCGGTAGCGGAAGATGCATTTGGACAAGTAGTATCGAACGATGGACACGTGACAGTCAGGCACACCAAGTTTAATACAGCTTATATAGTAAGCCATCATGCCAGAATTTCTCGTAGGCTTTCGCCACACCGAAGAAAAGCGCGCCCATCATCAGTGTTTATCAGACGTTCGACTTGGCTAATATGCTCAACTAAGTGGTGAACTTTTTGGTCGCAATGTCAAAATCTTTCGCATAAAATACACATTGTATCTGGATATTGATTAATTGGCTGTTGATGTTGAACTTATGTTTGTGATTGTATCTGTTTGTTTCCCAAATGAAATGAAAATCGATAGTAATCGCATGAATTCGTAAAAAAATATCGTGTTCAAATTCTAATTACGTTCTTATATAGCTCGCAAACTATCTCTCGCAATCATATAACTAAAAACTAAGAAAACTTGCGAAACCGTCGATTTTCAGGAATACGGATTCCAATTCGGATACACGGGTATAAACAAACAATAATATTATTTTATACATTTGACAACAGTATCGTCTTCATTTCCTGCTTTCGAATATGAAATTCTATTGAAACCGTTTCCATTGTGCTGTCAGGATTTATTAAAATTTCACTACAAAACCGAATAAAGCGGAATCAAGTATATATTTAATTTTAATGTGGGTCTCCACATGTGACGTTTTGTATGTTTCGTATATGTTCACCTCCGATACGTGCACCACACTGGCTTTTTTAACGATTTCATTTGTTTTTCTGATGAGTATGTAATATTACTTGTAGTTTACCTTCTTTAAATTATAAACTAGCATTAGCCACTTCGTTCGTTTGGCCCTCATATATACATAGAATGAGTTATTTAATATAAATCAGACTAATATTCCATCTACAATCAGGAATTTGCTTGTCAAGAGAATGGTAACTTCGCTTCCAGCAGAGATCTAAAATCCAAACAAGTCTTCGTTAATCAGTGCGCTAACCTAAACTAATTGTAACTAAACTTATTAATAATAACAATTCATTTTTACAGACATATCTGACGTGCACAAACACCGAGACAACTATCTGTTCTTGTTCCGTGTGGGAACCTACGACACGTAGCGCAGGAAGCGATTCGCTTAGCCAGTACGCCAACCGTGCCATAGAATTTGCTATCGACTAATTTAAATAAATGTAAAACAAAAATACAATTTATTGATGGAATCTGGTTTAAACATTCAATGCTACACACGCACAATGCACTCTAATTAGATTATTTTATTTTTAGAATGATATTTTTCTTTTTAATATTCTGTTAAACGATATCAAGCAAAGGAAGCAGGTTTAAAATGCTACTTCGATTCATATTAACATCAAGCACCATCTGTTCTCTGCTAAGTAATGTGAATTACATAAGATAGATCTGGTTAGCTTTGGTGTCTGTAATACTTTGATAATGTTGGACACAGTTAACTATTGATCAATAAGTGATTATTTTAAAGAACCCTGTTGTAAACTCCACTATAACGATAAACTGATGAATAGTGTATCACCTGGAGAATATTGTAATGCGCCCAAATACTAATGTCTGTTAAAGCAAACTTGAATGATATACTTCTTATTTACATGATGGACTAAGTACATAAAGTAAATTAACCGTCCACAGTGACTGTTTGAAGAAGTGGCCATAAAAAAGGTTACAGTCAAAAGCAAATAATGTGTCTGTAATTAATGGACATAAAAATTAACTTCCCGGATCATTTCAAGTTTGATTTTTGTATATTTTTAATTACTGACGCATCTGCAGTCTTTGTTTGAGTAAATATTAATAATATAATTAAATGAAATGATTTTTATTTGGCAAGTAGGTTTCAAAAAACACTTTCACTCGTCAATATATTTGGATGAACCTGGCATTTCCTACTGACTGCCTCTGAGAAGAAATGCTGTAACAAACTCAAAAGTTCCTGTTTTAAAGTGGAATAGCCTTTTGAAAAAAGATCTATAACCATTTTGGGATAACCTATCCTGACGACGGCAAGCATGAATCGGTCATCGTGTAGCTTACCTTATTTTAGGGAGCTCAACGACCTGTCGCTCGACAATACCATCAGCATGACATTTGTATAGGACACATGAATACCCAAACCCGCCAGACAGATATTAAGTGTAAGTATGTAAAACTAGCCTCTATGGTACTCTCATTCACAAATATTTTACAATCAGAACAATGTCAAAAAAATATTAAAAGGTCATCAATTATTCAATAAATGTCATAAAAACAGTAATACATTCAGACGTCATGAAAATAATGTCCAATCAAATGTCCAAATTCCACAACACTGCAAATAATAAGTAGATTAGATTAGAGCAGCTCAATCCCAAGCATTTTTATCGTTCATATAATCTGTAACCGTATAGTTTTTTTTTACATGGTTTCTTTTTATAACGGACCTAAATTTATTAAGACTAAGATTTTTAATACTACTCTAATTGTAGAATCTTATTGTAGAAATGTATACGTTGGCACCCTTATGTACAAAAATTTTTTTGGAGCCTGGTCAATATCTTTCCAAGACTTTCTTTTTTTCTAGTACTGACATTATGTACAGGCAGGCGCAACTCCGTATATAAAAAAAGTTGTATAAAACGTGCGCAAATTCCTATGGTGACTACATCTTTCCTGTTCTAATATATGCATATCCTCGTTACACGCCTACGCCATGACAGTGACATTTTGATTTTCTTTACTGTTATCTATATTGTTTTCAGCAAACGTTGTTTTTCGGTGATAACTATCGGATTCTAAAAGGATTGGAGGTGTTTTTACATGAAATAAATATTCTAGCAATTATGATTTATTGTTGTGTTGTAAACAATGCACTATGAAACTTATAGAATTTGTGCCGGCCGGCTGATGAACCAAAAAACGAATAAATATGGCAAATTTTTCACTGGATGAAGATATGATAGTGAAAAAATCTATTAATCTATTATGTGCATAAAGATCAATGATGAAACATTCTAAATATTTAAAAATATCACCTAAACTTACGCGCACTAGGGCGGTGCCGGTGTTATATTCTTTTTGTACCTTACCCTTTTTTGCACCCAGCATTACGTGCATACCGTGCTAATATGTTAGCTATAATAAAAAATCATTTGGAATATCTAGTGTAGTATAGTCTTAAACTACTTTAAGGTATACCTGCATAATAACAAATCTGCTTTCTAGATGTAAATAATGACTAATGCGACACTCTTGGTCAGGACTTGGCGGAAAAATGTTTGCGGAAAACATCAGGTCCTGTCAAAAATCCAGATTATTTAAAGATGAAAAATACTTCAATTAAAAAGAAATACTGTTCTAATATCTTTGTCAACCACTGTTGAACCATGCTACATAAAATTTTTGTGGGATTCTCACTGCATATTTAAATTGATAACATCAATCTTAATGCCCAAATGTGTCCCACACGATTTAGGTGGAACCATGTCTTTAATATTTTGTGTTTAATTAAAACCACTATGCTTAAACATGTTATTTTATTATTATCAACCTTGGTACCTACATTGTTTTTTTCAATAACCCATCGATGTCTATAAAAAATGCTACTGTATGCAGTACATCACTTGGCATATAAAATAGTTTCTTCTGATATGCTCGATCGTTAGTTCTGTCAGGTTTGATTAATTGCTAGCTCACGTTTCATACAATTCACAAAATCCTTTCATAAGTACGTGAGTCCCGTCTCTTTTTACGTAGTATTTATATACTCATTGACTATGTATGTCAATTTTTGTCAAAAATAAATGTATCTTCTTTTTAACATATATTAGATTCTTATACATATAGTGAGATGCGACAGTCAATATATTATGTTGATTTCTGTAAATTCATCTCTCAGTGAATGTCGAAAACTTAGGTTATAAATTGCTCGAATGGCTCTCTTTTGCAGCACAAAGATAGTTTGAATTTCGGTAGCATTTCCCCAGAACAAAATGCCATACGACATTGTACTATGAAAATAACTAAAATATACTAATTTCGCTGTTTCTACATCAGTTCACTGGCGTATGTTAAAGATATATTTAAAAAATATATAATACTAGCTTTTGCCCGACGCTTTGCACGCGTGGAATTTGCAAATGTACATCATGGATATTGTTCATACAAAAATACTTAAATCGCGCAAAAATACTATAGCAAAAAAAAAAAACATCGCGATAAAACATGGGGGGTGGGGGTAGGAGGGTGAAAAATACTCTACGACCTATTCTCATACCTACCAAATATAGAAATAATAATTAGATGTATATATATATATATTAGTACACTGGTTTTTACCTGCTTAACTAAATATATAATAAATTTGGTTGTTTTCTAATAAAAATAAATTGTTAAACCGAGAGAGCGTTATTTACATCATCAGAAACTGGCTGCTGACGCTTAAGCTTAAATAAAATTGATATGTCATGTAACAATAACACTATGTCATGAGTATCTATTATAACATAAGTAGGCCAAATGTAAAATAAAAACCATATTTTTTCTTTTATATCTTATTGTTAAGTAACTGTGTTAAGTAGCTGCCAGTTGGCCCAACTATCTTTGATTTTTTACCGATCCATGTCTTGTGGTTCTTATTAAATCCGGAAATACACTATATTTATTCATGTTCTATTAGGCTTGCGTGTGGTCCCCGGGAAAGAATACATCAGTCTCCATCCATGGGTGTCGTAAAAGGTTTCATATCGAGAGGATGGACAGCAGCATCCTTCCGTATAGCAATAATCCGCCTGCTAAGCGTGGTGATTATGGCAATATTCCCTATAGAATATACTGCTGAGTGATAATTGAGTATGTTTAACAGTTGATGTTTACGGACTAATGTAAATGCTAAATCGGCCAATGGTTGTAATCAAACGTAAGGTTTCATTATAGGTTCACATGACCAGTGTATAGGATCAACTCTAAGGTTCATATGTTATATTAGTCTCAAGGTGATCTGTTGACGATTACTGACGAGTGACGACGAACGGCGAAATCTGTATATTTTTGACGGAAATCGAAAAGCCTTGAGGCGAAGCTATCGATAGCGACAATACTCATAATTATCTGTGACACCAGAGGAGTCACCGATGTGTAAGCAATATTTAGAGCAGACAAAAAAAGACCGTGAAGGCCCCATGTCGGATGCCTGTCATATTCTTGGGGGTTGGGCTTCCGATAATTGTCACTCGCCTTTCAAATCGCAGCAACAGAATATTGCCGTATTCTGTGACGGCGTTGTACTTCCTTGTTCCAGCTAACCCGGTTACGGGCTCCAGTCGACCGATGGCTACAGCTAGGCTCTCCTATGCAGTAATGATGCTAAGCTCATATTATGCTCATAATTAACCATTCTTTAATTTGGGCCTTTTCACAGATTTTGGATGGATATTATTACCGCTCTCGGCCTTAAAGTAATCCTTCATCAGTTTGCAAATGTTTGTTCTACCATGAGGCTAAAATGAATTAAGTCTGCCATTTAAACCTTTTATGCCTATAAATAATACGTTTTCATCCAGCAATGTGACATTGGATCGTCTTTTTGACTGTCAATGACATTGTCAGGTGAATATTCAATTTGGTGAGGCCGTTATCTGTCCGACCGATCTCTTATTTCCGTTTCATTATAATTCGATTACTGAAAAGGACGTATGCATAATTTATGCTTACTTGTGAAATTATGTATTACTGAAATGTGATTGGAGTTCGCACGTGGTGTGTGGTATATAAGACAATCGCTTAGTATGGTTAATGTTCAGAACTTCTTAAGGTAAATATCTGCATTTTTCGTAAAACATTCTGCTTCACCGATTTAGCATACAGAGATAGCAAATAGAAGTGTTAGTGGGCTGGCTATGACTTTCGAAACAGCGATTGTGTTGGAGCCGACGAGGTTTGCGGCAATTTAGAATCGACAAATGTACTAATGACCTGATGAAGACAGTCGGGATGCGAAGGTAGACGATCAAGTATTGCGGCCAAAATTTGGGAAGGCCACTGTTGTGTATGAGTAGTTGACTACGATAGGCGTTGATAGGTGTCATAATAGTCGACATGAGATTCTATGTTGAGCTGTCTCCAGACCTGACCATTTTGCCCAGTCGTAGAATCTTGACACTGGGTTTTAAGCTTTGATCTTGCTGATTTAAAGCTGAGCTTGTATGTTCGCAACACATGTAACACCGTGTCATCGGCATCCAATGGCATGTGCTTGACTGCGCGATTTAGTACGTCCGAACCGTCCAGCGAAGGGAACGCAATTGTCGTGTATCAAGATGCATAGTGCAACAGACAAAGTGAAATGTTCCCATTTAGATGCAAGACGGATTACATATTTCAACTCGTGACTTAATTAAGCGAATTCTAATTAAGTGATTAGTTCAAGGTTGACTCATTCATTCACACTCATTCTCAATTCTAGGCCCATTTTTGTTTCTTATATATATAAATGACTTACCTTATACTGTAGGGGATAATCATGAGATAGTGTTGTTTGCAGATGACACTTCGCTTTTATTTAAACTCAAACGCCAACATCTGGCAACTGACGATATAAACAGCGCTATCTCCAGAGTGGTCAACTGGTTTAATGTTAACAATTTACTCTTGAACGAGAAAAAAACTAAATGTATGAAATTTACAACACCTAATGTTAAAACAGTAAAAGCCACTGTACAAATGAATGGTGCGGAGTTGGACCTTGTGGACACCGCAGTGTTTCTAGGTATTACTTTAGATTCTAAGCTGCAGTGGGGACCGCATATACTAAAATTGTCGAAAAGGCTTAGCGCTGCAGCATACGCAGTAATGAAAATTCGTTATTTAACAGATGTAGAAACAGCGCGACTAGTATATTTTGGTTATTTTCATAGTGTAATGTCGTATGCTATTCTGTTGTGGGGTAATGCTGCCGATATCCAAACTATTTTTGTGCTGCAGAAACGAGCCATCCGATCAATTTATAAGTTAAGCCCTCAATATTCACTCCAACAGAAATTTAAAGAGATTAATATAATGACCGTTCCATCCCAGTACATTTATGAAAATGTTTTATATGTACATAAAAATATTAACCTCTTTACAAAAAACAGTGATATTCATAATATTAATACCAGGAACAAACACAAACTGGTTGTTCCTGCTACCAGGCTTCAGAAGATAAGCAAATCGTTTAAATGCCAATGTGTACGTTTTTACAATAAAATCCCAAGTGATATTCAGAAAGTAAGCCTTAATAAATTTAAGTCCATTATAAAGCAGAAGTTGTGTAGAAAGGGTTTCTATAAAGTTACAGAGTATATGGACGACAAAAATGCTTGGGATTGAGCTACTCCAATGTTCAAAGGCCGATATTGACATTATTGGGTTTGATGTATCAAATACCATTGCCATTAATTTTTATTTACTTTGACATTTTTTTATAATGGATTATATTAATTCATTTAATGACATTTGATTATCCCTCATCCTCAATTTGTTTAAGTGACACCAATTACTTTTTGGTGTTGGTTGTTTTTGTTTTATATTCGCTTTACTTAGATTTGAAACTGTAAGTGCGAGGACCATGTGGATTATTAATTTATTTTGTTTAATTGACGTGATAGTTGTCTGGCAGTTTAGGTATGTCATGCTCACTCAAGTGTCCTGCTGATGGTGGCGTCGTGTATCGGGTCGCTTAGTTGCCCTACAATATGGTTGAGCCGAGCGACGCTGATGCATGCGTCATGCTCGTGAACGAGTGCTGTCTGTTGGGATTGGTCAGCTTAATGCTGCCATGACAATTTAATCATCATAATTTAACATAAATATCAGGCTTGTTTAGTGTGGACTTTTAAAGAAGTTTACTTTTTTCTGCTACATTGTCCTCACATTATTTATTTTGAGAGCAATGTAACCAAAAATACTGTAACAATTATTATGATTTAAAAAGAGTAACCATGGAGTTTCTTGCCCGTTCTTCTCCATAGGAAATCAACATCTTGGAACGCGGCAACTAAAGCCTTGACTATTCATAAGTGCCTGTATATGGTTTTACATGAATAAAAATATTTTTATCTTATCTTATCTTTATAGACTAAATTCTGGATGGTTTGTTCGAATGGATTTTACGGGAGATGCTTGTCTGAACAATAATAACTTAGGAACTCACCTCACCTTCCACACTCAACCATTCCAATATCACGCCATCATGGTAGTTGCCAATTTAAACAAATGATATCATTACCGACTTCAAAAAGGAGGAGGTTCTCAATACGATGCGTATTTTTTTTTATTTTTTTTGTATTTACACCGATTACTCCGAGATTTGTAGATCGATTTGAGCGATTCTTTTTTGAATAGGTGCAAAATGCTTTCGAATTGGTCCCATATAAATCTCATTACATTTGATTGATTAGTTTTTTAACCAGCTTCAATAAATAGGTTTAATTGACTGCGCTTACCTAGATGATGTCTTAATAATTTCGATTCTTAGGATTATTTTTATATTATTATGTTTTATATATTTACATTTTTATATTTTATATATATTTATGGGCCCCGCCCGACTTCAATAATTACGTTTTTTTTTTCTTTTTAGTGGTTTTAATATCCTAAAGAATTTTGAAGTCGGTAATGTTTTGTTAAAAAGTTTTTTAATCTTAAAAAATCTATTACAATCAGGCTTGGGAGCTAACATTTTCATGCTTCCTTCATTGTTGCTCTTGTATCTGTATTTATGTGTCTCCAACGAGTATAAAGGGAAATGGCGCTTGGCCAAGTCTACGGAATGCAGTAACTTTCTAAAGTGCGCGAAAGATTGCCATCGGCCGGCGGAGCTTGGAGGTATAGTCGGGATTTTCTATCAGACCACTCTGATTGTCCTATTTTATAGAATGTTGCGAATAATATTATAGAAGTATCAGTATGCTGTCTAAGTAACTATATCGAGTTTTGTCAGGTGCCTATGCATGCTTTGTTTCGTATTTCTTTCTAGGCATCAAATCGTCACTTGAATACTAACATCATACAGTTTGTAATTTTGCCGACGCACTTAGTATTGATACTTTAAGTCCTAAGCACTGCGTAAGGACAACGGATGTGAGCCAAAATAGTAGTAGAGAATACAATGGTGCATCAACAACGGTTAGATAGTCCATAACTACAGGCTATGCGCGCTTTCAAGTTACCGCTTCCCACTCAAAGAATCTGTGGCGACATCTACATTGCCACCATATAACTACGACTTGCAGCGACATCTACTTTATGTGTAAGTGCAACTTTCCGATGACGTCAAAGGATCCTGATCTGCGCATGTAAAGAGTTCGCGTGACGCTAAACATATACAGACGCCCAATTTCAACCGTTGGGCTTCGGCCCTTGGAGGATCCTCGCCTTTTTATAGAGGAACACCACACCTTGTTCCACAAACATCCTAGTGAATATGGGCCTACCCCTAAAATGGCACCATGAACAGACTTGAGGCTATGTTACGTCATCAGCATCTCAGCTTCTTCTAACATAAGTTTATAAATCTACGCATCACCCTTTGCGTAATTTTGGAATCAAACCCAATTCCTTACGCTCCGCATTTGCTCTAATAACCTCTAGAATAACAAAGCATTTGATCCATAAGAAACGTCCTATGGTGAGCAGAAAAGGCCGACACCCTCACTGTTCGAGTAGTATACTTATATTTAACGAAACGCGATTCAAGCATCAATTTATGGGTCGTCAAGTGTATGTAACTGGCAAGTGTAATTAATTACCATCGGTTCAACAGACGGGTGTCACTTGCGAGACTTCCCGATTATAAACGGTTCGCTTTATTTTGTATATACATATATAAATATATGCCTGAACTGTAACTGTGGGCCACAGCTATCAAATGAAACCACAACGAGATGGAAATGGTGTAAGTTAAGAAGATGCAGGAAATAATCTGAAAAAATCAAATATCTCACTCAATAGAATCCGTTTAATAGTGTTTTATTATAATGAGTAATAATCACGAAAATCTAATACATAACTATAAGGAATACTAGTAAGTATTTCAAAATTATTTACTTTAAATTTTCATCTATTTGACGAGCCAAATAATTGGAGTCAAAGCTCCAATTATTATCCGAAATGAAAATACTCACCCAAGCTTCCATTTTAATGGTCATAACAGGACATTCACGTAGTAGGCTTACAAACAACACAAAGTAATCTAAGGGCCCGCGCCCTCCTATATATCAACCTCTGTGACATTTTCAGCTAATATTTCAACTGAGACGATGTTAGCGAAATAGTGTAATTAGACACGGCCAACGAACCGCGACTCATACGCCAAACAAACTGAACATCCGAAAGGCTCAACTTACATTAGCCACAACTACATAATTGGCCAGATTAGAATGATTTAAATGAACTTTTGTTCAACACTTTCCTTTGGCTTTTGATTATTCGCTTAAATTCTGTAGCGTATTGCTAAAAGTTCATTTAAATATTTTTCCTTAAGCCTTTATATGCTAACAGCGTTTCGCATACCTATTAACATGTATATTTATGTAGGTACATTTACTTGGATCACATAAGAAAATTTTGCCTTCCTTGTGAACTCACTAAGGCGTATATAAACTTTACTTTTGAGTAGAAATCTACCTGCAAACATAAATATGAGCCAAGTCTCTGATACGATAAATGTTTTTAAATAACTTACATCTTAAGGTTTTGTATATTCAAATTATATATATATATATATATATTCGAGTTCGCATTATGAATATATTCGAGTCACCGTACAATGATAAAATATTATATCTCTACCTGTGGGTGTAGAAGTATGTTAGCTTAACGATTCTTATTTACTAACTCGAGTAATATATTTCGACCAAATAAATGAATATGAAAATAAAAAAGGATTAAGACTGATAGATGAATGGAATGGGAATAATATTCATTTTGCAAGTAAACGCTACTATGAACTTATACACTGATGACACTATTCTGAATATATCTACTTTCTCCGAAGTAGTACTTTGAAATTAATAACATGAAGTAACTTTAAATTAAATGAATTCAATAAGCAAGAGACAAGATAAACACGAGCAAACCAGTCAAGCCCACCTAGCAAGCAATAAAGAATTAGTACTTAAAAAACCACACCATAGCTTCAATTCACATTTGAATAACAATTTAATGCAATTGACAATGAAAATGAGGTTTTATTCTTCCATAACAATAAAAACGCACCTCACACTATAACATTTTTTCTTTAAAAATTCAAATATTAATCTGTAGCAAGACCCTTAAGACTAGCAGGATCGTAATGGCTGCATCCTTAATAACTCCCGAAGGCGAATTAGATTAAATTTTTGATTCTGTTTGTTCACTGCTAGTTGTAAAATATTCAAGTGTTTGCAGTAACTGGGAGCTATATAACTAACTTTACATTATTGTAGAGGATTTATGCTTGGAGAACCGTTTGGTCTGGAGTGAAGGCAATTTGTAAATGAACAATGGTTTCTACGTGTTTGGATGAAATGTTAAGCTTGTTTGGTTTTGAATTTAGTTTAGTTATGATGCTGTTTGTAGATGTTAAACCCGAGTTCGGATTCCCAAGTCTAGGATTTATGGCTTATAGATATCCGCCTCGAGTTTGCCATGTTCGTCTCGATGTTTGGGCAACTTATAGCACTCACTGGAAACCATATAGTTACTGAGAGTATAGAACAAATTATATTTTTATCGTGTTTTCGAAAAACATGGTATGAAAAGCTCTTATAGTCAGGTTACAGCTATGATAGGTAGGTAGTGATTGAAGTTAAGAGGTACTTTGATTACAGGAGACCCAGACTATAAAACAACATAAATAAGAAAAATCCAGTTACGAGTCCAGTTAGAAATTACAGTAAACACAATTTAAAGAACACTGCAGTGAAAGGGTTGTACTCAGTCAACTTTGTTTTTATTTTTTTTCTTTTTATCAAAGCGTTGCTCCGGGACTAGGATTTCTCCTGTGTCGTGGGTGCGTTTACAGACATGAATTCCACATACAATACACCCAGACCCGGAACAACTACCTGCAGATCAAACAAATATTTGTTCCGTGCGGGAATCGAACCCACGACCCGGAGCGCAGCAGCCGACTGTATCAACCACTGCACCAACCGTCAAACTATGAATTGATTATGATTATGAAATTGTCCAGGGTCTTAAAACGAATTTCGGTAGTACCTACGTAATAATTATACTAGCACAAGAAATACGTAATCTTGTATGAGAAAGAACTGGCTCCTGATGGTTTTACCTAGTTCGGGAGGCAGGACTTCATGAATTTAACAAGAAGGTACATGCTAATTAAGAATGATTAAATATGACGCAACAAAATATAATGAATTTTAAAACATAGATGCAAATTTACGTACCTACATAACAATTGAGTCAATTTCTGTCCCACTGCTGGGCACGGACGTTTCCTCTCGATGAAAAAAGTTAGGCCTTAATCCACAACGCTGGTCTAGTGCGGGTTGGTGGACTATACACACTATTGAGAACATTTTGGAGCCCTCTCAGGTGTGCAGCGTTCCTCACGATGTTTTCCTTTAACATTAACGCAAGTGATAATCAAATTCTGATTCGCACGTGAATCCGAAAAGTCAGAGGTGCGGGCCTGGATAGAACTCAGACCCTCCTGTATGGAAGGCAAGCGTTCAACCACTAGGCTATCAATTTACGTGCATACTAGCAATCAAATATTTCGTCACCAAGTTTACTGACTGAATGTCGGCGATTTCAAGCAAGGTGTCACGATGTTTTCCTTTGCTGTTAAAGTCAGCAGTGTCTTGAATTAACTAGGAAGTACCGCACAGCACACGCTCGGAGAGTGCCCTGTGTGGACTGCCGAGCGGCGGATCCTGGTCGATCGGATCGGGCAAGATCTTTCTTTGCCAGCAGTAGTGTCGGCTATGCTGGCAGAGCATGAAAATTGGAGTGCTGTGGTCTCCTTCTGTGAGAGCGTAATGCTCCAGAAGGAGGTCGCAGAGTGGGATCGGGAGAGGGCCGATCCCGCTCGGAGGAGGAGGACATCGCTTTCCCTCCACTAGAGGGGATGACCGCTTTACAGTCGTCCCCTCCGAGATGTGCCTAAACGCGTGGCACCAACGGGTGGCTCTAGATGGAGATTATTCGAGTTCCTGGAGTCTCCCTTCGGCAGTTGCTACAAATGCTTCTTTCTCTGTATGAGGCCTTTGCTCTGCTGGGACAGTTACATGCCGATATCATCATGTCAGCTGAAGGAGGTTCACTGCTTAACAAAGGCCTCACCCATAGATTTCCACAATTGATTGTGTCATCATATTGGGGGGAATTTGCCTCTACCCACGCTTGGCAGGCGTGTTGGCGAGCGCAGAATGGCTACTGTTGCACAGAAGGGACGCTGCTGCCCATCCCTCTGGTTTAGAGTCCCTTAGTCGCGTTTTACGACGAGGAGGGAGGGGAGGGAGGAGATAGAGTGGTGCTATATTCTTAATCCTTACACTACACGGACTTTAATATTTATTTGTAGGAAAACCCGAAGATGTTAATATAAAAACACTGTTTACTAAATCTGTTTGCTAGATTGCTTTGATGAAATATTAAACTTAGCTTTCCATTAATCGCCTTGTGCTCACTTAATGCACACGGAACCGGGCGGCTATTCTTAGAATCAAGAAAAATAAAACCAGAAGTTAAAATTATATATTTTTTACGAAATATCAACCTTAACGTTTAATTTTTAAAGGGTAACACTGGCGAATGCGTGTACTAAGTAGATGCGCATAATATTTACAGTGTGTGTGTGTGTGTTTTAAAGAACTATCTTTTCTCAATGTAAATAATACGGAATTCTAGCAAATCTTGTGCATTTCTTATACAATTTCCAGCAGTTTAAATAAGCATGTAAATTGTAAACATTTAGTAGTCGTTTCTTTCATAACATTTAAACAAATAGAGACACTCCTTTACCTCTCGTAACATACAAGAAATTTAAGCGCGTTTTTATTTTGTTGACATAGTTTCCTTCTGGGTTCTAACATTTATCAGGCATATACCCAGCAAACAAACTTAAAATATCGTGTATTTCAAGAATAGGTAACTTTATTCTAGTGAACTGTTTTCATTACTGGAACACGCGATGTCCGTAGGCAATTTCCTTTAATTCGCTTTATCCATCATTGATTCACCGGTCGACGTTTGACGGTTTAAGAAATTACTTTCGGCTTATACAATTTTGTAGTGCGCTAGCTGAACCCGCAACTTCGCCTGCGTGTAATTTAGATACTCGTCAAGAAGTTATTGGAGTGCAATCTAACTCATGTATATGTCGCGGAGAAATGATGAAAATGGAGATTTGATCAGATCTGAGGTAGATGATCAACTCACGGAAGATGTTAAAATTATAACTCTGTGGGGTGATTTTTCTAAAGAAAGTAAGTGTTTGAATAAATTCCTTAAAATAAGCACAAAGGCCTAAATAATCCGTGTCGGATCAGCCTCAGATAATTTAGGTTACATGGCTAAGGCGGAAGCGAAGCGCAGCGGAGCTTAATACCGTCATGAACCAGGCTAGGTTTGCAATTGATGAAAATGTTAATCATTCCTAATATTATGAATATGTCACTAAATCCCCTTAGATATAGATAAATTATCACAATTTTACTACAAATGCGATATAACATAATGCGACAATACTTTGGGATGGGGTAACAATTATGCCTTTAATACAAATTATCTTATCTCTGGAATGATAGGTTGCAGCTTTTGTCATTTTTGAGCACGCAATGTATCGTAACGCGATCAAAACACTATGTGGTTCCTTTGGACTCCATTTGGCGCTACGTCTAAAAACTAACTTTATCAACTCATTCGCGCAACATAAATCAAGCATCTATTGCGAACTATACATAACTGGCATAAACTATAAATATTAAGTTCCGTGCTCCTACCCACCCATGGGTATCGTAAAAAGTGACTAAGGGTTGATATTAAGAGGATGGCAGCAGCATCCTCTGGTGTGCTAATAACAACATACTGCGATCACCAGTCCGCCTGCCAAGCGTGGTTATCATGGTAATATCCCCTATGACCGCTCATTGTAATAATTATTGGGAGGCCAGTTATGTTCAACGGTGGACGTTTACGGTCTGAGGTTTGTTTTTGTGTAATGGATTTATTTATTTATTTTTAAAACACACTCTTCGGAGCTGATTGAACTAAGTTACTCTCCATGGATTATTTATATGCTGAAATAAATATATTTACTTTAATTGTTACATTAAAATACTTGAACGGATTTTTTTTCCAAAAGTTTCGTAACACTGCGGCGTTTGTGGTTGCAGGATGACGAAAGGTAACAGGCGTCGTTAAATATCTTATATGTTACTAGCTGAGAACCGAGGTTTCACCCGCCGTTTAATTTTACATATATAGAAATGAAATTCAATGGAATGATAGTGGCGCCATCTGTCAAAGATTGGTCGTACCAACTCATAATAATAATACTGTTTTCATTACTGGAACACGCGATGTAAAAAAAACCCTAAACCCCTCTGGGCAAACGTTATCTCACCATGGGATAAGGTAATCCTGGAGGGCAGATTAAAGTAGCTTGATTTCTTCATAACTTATGATAAAAAAAAAAGTACTTCATAAGAAAAAAAAAAAGTATATTAAGTAGCTTACAGAACGCAGGGCGTTTGTGGCGAGCAGCTGAATGTGAGTAGTGACACTGCGTACCCGAATGCTCCAGAGAGTCGGTCAAGGCCTCGTCTCCGCTTGCCTTTATTGGTTGGTTGGAGTGGAATCCCATGAGTGCCCGCAGGATTTTCAACTCTGGCTTGCCTTAGTTGGCCGATCAGAGGGGGGCCGCCAGAGCTATATGCTCGGGGGTGGAAGTGTCTAATGGCGTAATAACGGGGAAACCCGCTCCGAGTCTTCGAGACGCGCGATGGTGAAACCGGTGCCGCACCTCTACACCCCTAGCCGCTCACACCGGTGTTGCTCCTTGTCGCCTGTAGTGGTGGCCATTTAGGGGGCCCATCTTGTGAGTGGCGAGTCACCGTCTGCCACAGAATTTCACGATCAAAGTTGAAAGGTAGACGCCGTTGTTCCCGTATTTATTAGTCTTTTTATTCCATGTAACACCCATTGCAATAGACCTTATCGTTATAGTTTCCATCTCATACAATAGCCTTACACCACCGGGGACAATCCATGACTTCATTTTATAGTGCAGCTATGGAGAGTCCCCGGTTGGTGTCCCATTACATTTTAGATTAAAAATGTCTAAAGGGCCTCTGCGTGTTGGACCTATGTCCCCGCGTAAGCCTGTCAAAAGACCGGGTTCCCCCTTACAGGGGATATAAACCCGTGAAAAGAGAGACATGTAGATAATAATAATTTTTATTTCTCTCTTCACAAAGGTCACAATCACCAACTCAGAAACCTTTGTGGGCTCATGCACAACACTTTGCTGAAGATCATGACATGATCAAATGCATAGTTTACGATTCTATAAAGGATATACACACAAACATTAATTTTTTTACATATATATTTTATCCACCGTACAATTATGATCAAACATTGTTTCGAAGTACGCAGTAATCACTCACGGTGTATTGATTTTTATCAATGTGGTTCGATGTATGAAGTATTAATATATTATCAACATATATCATTTCAGCTCAAAAGGTGGCTGCTGAACATAAGCCTCCCCCAAAGAACGAACAATAACCCGTCTGGGCTTGTTTTGGCTGCCCGTTGGCGATCGCAGTTGAGTTACAGTTGAGTAGTACTTGAAGGACGCTGCTGCCCATCCTCCGGCTAATCACATAGTCACCTTTTACGGCACCCACGGGGTGAGATGGGGTGGTGTTATTCGTTGCCGGCACCACACGGCCAATTACTGCTTTGTTTTAAAATAATCGAACCAAAAGTATTTATTTATTTTACTTATACAGGTACTGCCGGCTCAGAATGCCACCACCCCATCTCCTCCCGTGGGTGTCGTAAAAGTCGACTAAGGGATTGGCCGGAGGATGGGCAGCAGCGTCCTTCGAGTACATTAACAACTCAACTGCGATCGCCAACCCGCCTGCCAAGCGTGGCGATTATGGCAAAACCCCTCAATGAGCCCACATCACATCCATATCGGTTGTTGTGGTGATCTTTGGGGGAGGCCTGTGTCCAGCAGTGGACTTCATTCGGCCGTTAGATAGATACAGGTAGGTTGTTAATATCAAAACCGTTTCGGACCCAAACCCAAAATGTTTCCATTTGTTGTCAACAAAGGATTTATTATAATCCAGTTTTATACTATCTGTAATATATAAGCGGGGTAACAACACCTATTGTAGTAACTATGTTATTCATCTTAACCGTATTTCCTAACGTTCCTAACACATTAATCGCAGTAAATGCCGGATATACCGAAAATTATAACGCCCACCTTCCGGCGATGTGCCCTGCCTATACGTAGTGTAGGATTCATTGTGTTAAGTCGAACGATGAGATTTATATGTGAACGTTGATACTTGGGTATATGAAACGGCTTTGTGGTTGGTTTATTTTTTTTTGGAAAATGGTGGTTGGATTATTTTTTCATAAAGAAACCCTATTTGCTTTAGCTTGATAGTTTTTTTAATGAATTACATAGTATATAGTTATATATTTTACCGACTATTAAACTAGAGGATCATGTGACGCAGGAGCCAGTGTGAAGTCTTGAATAGATGAACCAAGAACCAGCGTAAATAGATAGAAATATTGATTCAAAACAACATTTCTCTCCAGCAAACGTATACACAGCTAAGACTGGTAAAATACAAGATAGAGAAAAGCCTTTTTGAGAGAACAAAAATATGTGGATATCATATTTACATAGCCATCATATTTTAATATTAGTGTAGGTAGATGAAAAGTTATATACGGGTATATTCGCGTAAAGCTGCCCTTATTAAAGATTCATTTGAAGCGGATCAAGGTGGGCCGCGCGTACCTGGCTGTTTTATTCCACTTTCGAATGAAGAACTTTTTATGAAGTCTATTCTCGGACCAAATTTCATATCATATCAGTCCGGAGACATACACTGGGTTATTTCATTCCACTTTCAAATGAAAAACTTCAACTTCGAAGATATTGTATGTCATGAGAACCGTGAGTCACATCGAGTCCCGCGATCCCCTTTCAGAACAGTTAGAACTTAAATGTATCATCATTAATTATATCAGCCGACGGACATGCATTCCTGAACCATAGATTCACACAAAGACCGGTTAGATACCACCCGCATCGACCCCCAGCTACTTTTAGCAAGTCCCTTGTCTTCGTAAATTTAAATGTATGCAATTATATTAATTTCCATGTTAATATATTTTTTACAAGTGTAGATGCGTAGCCCGCACCCTACGATGGACACATGAAAGCAAGGTACTTGCCCGGAGTTCACTTTTTCGAGCACAGACCAGTGGCCCTTCAGCAACGCCCTAAGCCGAGGTTCGTGTCCCGCAAGGGGCGTTCTTAGCGCAGTTGCTTAGTTTATAATAATATTCATTTTAAGCCTGCCACATTTCCACATTTCCCTGAAATGTATTCGAGAAGCCAACAAAATGAAATATAGCGGTTGTGGCGACACCTACATCGCCAGCAATATAACTACAACTTACAACGACATCTACTCGACTATTAATTGCAACTCTCCGATGACGTCAAAGAATCCTGAATCACGCTATTAGAGTATTCGCGCAACGCAGCATATATACAGTCACCCAACATCAATAGTTAGGGCTTCGGCCCGCCAGGCATACCATCCACCTGGCTGGAGGATCCTCCCTTTTCTATGGAGGAACACCGCACCTTGTTCCCCATATTGGTGACCCCGACGTGATACCTTCGTCACCCATACGGTCATAACTAAGGTTGAAAGTGGTTTTTACGATTCTATGGTTTAAAACATAGTGTTTCATACAGCTGTAATAAATTCAAGATATATAACGCAGACTGATTCACTAAAACTTCACTGAAATAACAATATTCCTACAAAAATAAAGATCTCCGACTGGCAAATAACGAAAGCGCCAGAATACATATTAAAGTTCTCCAAAAACCAATATCTTCGTCCGTTATTTGCAGCCGTTCTCATATGGGTTCGTCTATTCATCGGGCCTGCAATAGAGGCCTAGATCCCAATAGGAATTGCAATTAGGCCTCAATTTACGCATAGTTTGGACTGGAATTTCATTCGTAGCCTCACCTCCGTCTTCCCTTGCGCCGAGAATTCCTCTACTTTCCTTTACTGTTGGTAATGTTGGGATGCCCGTTACCGTGGTTAGGCATCTGTACGACACTTGTATTAGTATTTCCATTGTGCAATGGCTATTGTTTGAAGAGTATGGGCGTGTGTGTTGTTTTATAAGCGTTGAATGTATTTACAGTGCAGCTGACGAGAGAATGCGTTCTTGACGTCTGTTAGTTGGTCTATATTTTGTTATAATAATGATTAATTTAGTGAATTAAGTTTATTGTAGGTTGACGTTACTATATTAAAAATAATGTTATATTTAATATAAAAGAAACCAGACCAACTAAAGTTATCAGGAACACATTCTCTCAGCGGCCGTACTGTATTGGTATTGATTTCAGAATTGGTATTGATTTCAGAAATCGTACGAAGCTGTCAATTAACTACATTTAGAAGGTTTAGTTTATGTCTTCCAAATTATATTCCGTGTGTTTTTCGGCAAAGAATAGATCACCACTTTTCAACCAGTCATGGGTGTCGTGAAAGGCGACTGAGGGTTGATATCAAGTGGATGGGCTGCAGCATCCTCCTGTAAACTAATAGCAATATACATACATACATATATATAAGCGACATACTACGATCACCAACCCACCATACCAATCATGGTGCTTAAGGCAATATCCCTCATGACCGCTCATTAATAGTTATCATCGGGAAGTCCATGTCCACTTCTGGACGTTCACAGGCTGATGTATTTGTGTGTGTACTCGAAATGATACATTCAGATATACTTAAGTTTAATGCGTTAGAATTCCAATTATTGGCACTATAAGTTGCGAAAGTCCGGTAAGTTTATATGTAGTGGTAGCGGGGTGGAGAAATTTGATGATGAATTTCGACTGGACGACCAATAAACAAAATAAAAAAAGGTTTATAGTTGTAATAAAACCAAAAAACACTGCTGAAACATTATTCGTACAATTTAGTAAAACAAAGGTGCAACAGTATATTTCCTATATACCAAAAAAGGACAAAAGCGAGCGACAGAAAATTCTGGTTTAAAATCGGCGCGAAAAAGCACCTACAAAAATTTCGCATTCATGTTTTATATAACAATGAAACCGTCGCATTATTTATACACAAGAAAGTAAGAAACAAAACGGTAACCGCTTTCCTATACATAATACAAGTAGGCTTGAGAAACTTTCGGTGTATGATAGAACTCATAAATTTTAATAAAGTAGTTCGTATCCTGTTTGCGTCATGTCCCGCGCGCGGTGTTCATGTTAAAGTTGTAACATACAGCAATACAAGCAAGCAATAAATGTCTTGGCCTAGTAATAAGGTTATTTTTCAATTGAGGGCAAGTTTCGATATAGTTCGACGTGCACGAGTCACTTGTAAGTTCTAATGTTTACGATTCATCAACATTTTCGAATCGTTTTATCGATATCCTTTATTTAATGAAGGCCAAGGAGATTTTCTCGAAATTGAATGGTCCCGCGACAATCAGAGTTCCATCCGCAGATCATATTTCAGCGAACGAGATAAACTCGGACAAAAGAAAGGAATCCCCGTTTACCCAATTGGGTAATGGGCCAGCTCTGTCGTTATCTCTTCCCATTATTTCTGTTTGAAGGAGACTGTGGTGTTCTACTTAATACTAAGGGTGAAATCTTTACAAAGATCTTTGATAAAGTTCCCCGGTACTTGATCTTGTTGTGAGGAGTAATGCTTGGATAAATTGCTTTTGCGGTCGCTCAATAGGTTTATGTTACATGCAGGCTACCTTGTAAAAGAGGGAAAATATATTAAAATGCGAAACCAAAGTTTTACCAGCTATTTCACAATTTTATAACGAAAAATGTTTTCGAAATATCTTTTCTTATCTTTAACGTTGGTTTTGTTCATTACATATAATTTATCTAGCTACATAGCTAATTATTATGACATGTTTCTAAGTATTGATCAAATAGATTATTTACTTTAACTAATTACTTACTGGAGCGGTAAGTCAATCAAAGAAGGGGAGTATGAACGAATTTCTGAACAAGAATATTAAAAAGGAGCAGCCAAATTTTATTTCATTTTATTACAAATTTTTTTAATTACATTACAAAGCTAGATGTAAAAATATTTGTACTTCTTAAACTTTCGAGGACTGAATATATTATTTTAAGGTTATATACCTATGTCTATTCGCGCATTCTGTAAATACAAAACTGCATTAGGACTAATCGAAAAATATAAGTTGTCGAGCAATACGATCAAGTGACATGGACCGTGGTCACAAGCTGACAGAGAAATATGGCAAAGTTATGGCCCGTCTAATGATAAGCGGTTACTGTAGCCTATGAACACCAGAGTTATCGCTCGCGCGTCGCCGAACCTGTAAAAATCTTTTCACGCCCTTTTCGGAGAACCCCATGCTGTATTCTCTTATTCAAATCTAGCTGCGCCCCGCGGTTCCACACGCCCCTTAATTTGTAAGAAATCGGTTTATTGATATATGATCTATACAAATAAATAAAATTGAAGTGTCTGTTTGAAATATCAAAATACAGCTTTTTACTAAATGCATATAAAAGTATATCCGGTCCTCAAACAATTGGTATATATAAAATAAGTATTGGATTTCATGGGTTTTAATTTTTTCGCGGAACCCTAAATCCTTTTGTAAAAGTATATCCGGTCCTTATAAAAATTCAATTCAATTTCTTTTTCTGTCTGTCTGTCCGTCCGTCTGTCTGTCTGTCTGTCTGTTTGTTACGACTAATCTCCGAAACGACGGGACCGATTTTGACTGGACTTTCGCTGGAAAATAGATAATATTATAAGGAGTAACTTAAGCTACTTTTATTTTTTTTAAAGAATTAGGGTTCCGCGAAAAAATTAAATCCCATGAAATCCAATACTTATATATACCAATTGTTTGAGGACCTGATATACTTTTATATGCATTTAGTAAAAAGCTGTTATTTTGACAGTACAAACAGACACTTTAATTTTATTTATTTGTATAGATAAAGATAACGTAGAACAAACATTTATTTGATTCCTCACTAAAGTAACACACCTTACTTTAGCTATTGATATCTAGTCTCGATGTCTCCTCATGAACTCTGAATCTTGATATTACCTACTAGTTAGGTACCAGGATCCTACGTATCGATAGAAACTTAGTCACCAACTATTCCGATAATAACCGTAATTCAGGGCAGCTATAGACTTAGAAATATAGGTCGGATTACATCAGATCTGCCGGTTGAAGACGAAAAGCTGCTGTCAAAGGGAGGCAAACTTCGCAAACAACTTGAGCTTGATAACCGATGGCGTTTGGCGAGAGTCGCGTTTTGATGTTAATGACTTTTTGGGACATTTGCCAGATGTTAGACTGTTAATATTGTATAGTGAGGTTGTTCGTGATCCCTAAATGGATTTGGTCGAGCTTGTGGGACTTATTGAAGTTATTTTTTTTATTTTAAAACAGAATTACTCATTCGTTATTAGTAATTGAATTGAATTTTAAGTTATTGCTTCAAACAGTTCTGATACAAAGTGAATAAGAAACGATCTCAGTTTATTTTGCTCGGTGGAAATTTGTCAAATTTCATGGGCAGGCAGGCAGGGGCATGCTGGACTTTTACTGGCTAAAACCACCGGAGCGTTATCTTCGTCACCGTCAGCACCAGGATCTCGACTATAATCACACTATAGCCACCTATTGGTGCAACGCCTTTAGGCATATCTCGGAGGGGGTGACTGTAAAGCGGTCATCCCCTCTAGTGGAGGGAAGGCGACTGTAAAGAGGCCACCCCCCAGGCATCTTTCGAGGGGATTGTAAGATTCAACCGAAGCCACACTATGCACTGTGCTTCGCACACAGCGGTACGTGACCACATGCGCACCGCTGTTTTCCTGGGGGTCGCTCGGTGTGAGCGCGCAGATTTCCCAATAAGCGCGCTCGCGACCCCCAAGGCCCCCTGCCATATAAAGACGACAGGGGGCTCAGGCGTGTTGGACACGGACACCGCGGCGGTTGTTACCCCGGGTCCGTGTCCTCCTCCTCCGAGCGGGATGACGTAGGAACCTACTCATGGAACTTCAATTTAGCTGATTCAACATTGTGAACGACACTATATTAAGCCCATCACCCACGAACTGCACAGTAATCTAATACCTATGATACATGACTCCAACAACATCTGTAAAAATCACTGGCATTCCTTATTATTTTTCACCGATCAAGACAACAAACAGTATCAATAAAAATAACTATTTTCGATATTATATAAGTTCTGCCATTTTAAAGTAAAAGCTGAAAACACTTGTTTGCTTTTAGAACACTTTAAACTGCTGAGGCACATTCTTGAAAGTTTTTCAGTCCCATATTTCTCGGAGACGCTTGTATTTTAAAATGTCCAGTGCCCAACTTTGCTCTTATTTGTTACCCCGTGCATTCAACCATAATTCACTCGTATTTAGCGCGCGTTACCTCGAAGACATTTTTGTAAACTGCAGTTAAAAACACTGGTGATTTACCTTTTCAGTTAATTATTTTGGTCTCTTTTATATACATACATACATATAATCACGCCTCTCTCCCGTAGGGGTAGGCAGAGACCACTTCTTTCCACTTGCTACGATCCTTACATACTTGTTTCGCTTCGTCCACTTTCATTATTCCCTTCATACATGCTCTTCGGTTTAGGGTACTCTTGCTTTATATGCAGTCTATTTAATAAACTTATTTTACAAGTTTAAAGCTACATATATAATGTCTTTAACATTTCAAATCAGATTACACGTCGAACTGAAGCTTTTTACAATTTTTATAAGATTTAATTAATTTTATTATTATAAGAAATCATTTATTAATACCACGCTCCATCTCTCAAGGCGACTATGGGATTTGCCGGAGGACAGTAGCATCCTTCGTGTACATTTATAACTCAACTGTGATCGCCAACCAGTCTGCCAAACGTGGCGATTATGGCAAACCCCACAAATGAGCACAACAAAAAACCACACCAATAGTTGTGGTGATCTTTGTGTGGTGGGGAGGCTTCTGTCCAGTAGTGGACGTTTTTCTGCTGAAATGATCATGATGATGCATATTTCTTTCGTTCGGAGGAGATTTGTAATTCGTACTTTCTACTACCTATATTCATACACAGCACATATCTGCTATGTTAATTTTAAACAAATTTGAGTTCAATCATATTGCCACGTGAGATCATGGCCCACTGCCGATGTTTCTCGATATACCTAAGAACACTTTCAAACGTGATGGGAGCTTCAGCATTGACGGGAAGAGTAAGAAATTAGTGGTAGATAGTAGTGTAAGTAAGACATGTGCGGCGCCAGCTTTTAAGTAGTAGCATGTCAAAGTAAGACACGTGAGCTGCCTAATTTTAAACAGTTACATGTCATAGTACGACTTAGCCTGGTTAGACAAACTAAAGCAGAAAGGCATTACAAATACTCTGGAAGGGGAACTCATAATTAATATACGGAGAATATGGCAAAATATGATGCACAGCCTCTGGCTTATTTCGCCATTAACGGGGTGTTTGTTTAAACGATGCCCCAATACGATTTTATATGTGTTGTTGGTATAGTTTACAGACGTAAATCTCACATGCACAAACACCGACACCTAAAAAAAACTACCTGTAGATCATACAAAAATTTGACCCGTGCAGGGATGGACCCGTAGCGCAGAAAGCCAATCGCTTAGCGACTGCGCCAACGTGCCTTCAAACTTTGTAGCCGGCAACCCAAACTGCAAAATACGAAATCTATAAGCGCTCCAACAAAATCTGACTGGATGATGTAGCCACTGATGCTGATGATATATTGTTAGTAATAATTTTCCGAAAATATGGTATAAAAAAAATTGTGAACATCATTTTACAGATACCCCCCTTGTATCTGTATGGTATACAAAACCCGTTAATTAAAAACGAAGTTATAATTTTCATTCTTTTTTAGAAATAATTGCACAAAAATGATTTTATAACACTTAAAAAAACATTATTATAACTGGCGCGTGTTTCGTTTAGGATCGTTTTCGTGATAAATTGTAGAAAAAAGTTTATTTTGTGCTCATTCATATAGCAACTTTATCACAAAAATAGTTTCGTATGTTTGGGGGGAATTACCCGTGATGACATGAAACAGAGACGTGCTCACTCACTATGGGCCTCATAAAAAAGCTCACGGTCACTCAACGAGGAAAGAGCTATGCTTTGTATTTCTCTACGAGATCGAATCGGAAATGAGGAGATAAGAACTAAAGTTGGCCACATAGCTGAAAGGATTAGTAAACTGAAGTGGCAATGGGCGGGGCACATTTCTCGTAGAACTGATGGTCGTTGGGGTTCTGGAGTGGAGACCGCTCACCGATAAACGCAGCGTGAGACGACCTCCAACGAGGTGGACTGACGACATGGTGAAGCTCACTGGGAGTCATAGAATGCGGGCGGCATGTAACCACTCGTTGTGGTAATCTGTGGGGGAGGTCTTTGTTCAGCAGTGGACGTCCTTTGGCTGATATGATGAATCACAAAAAAGAAAATGGCAATTACATTTTTTTATAAACCTACCGATTGTCCCCAAATTATGTTCACCATCTTTGTAAGATCCCATATAACTGGCAAGAAAACATCACAGTTCTTATATTGACGTGAACAAAAGTTTACTCCCCAAAATGACTGATGCTTTTTACTTTTTTCCCTTTGCGTTGAAACTTCCCCGTGAAATATCGAGTTCAGCCGGAGTGTTATGGAGCGTATTCATATCAAACGCTAAGTTTTCGCGAAAACATCCTCCTTTGCAATCGACGAAAGCCACATTACTTTTTAATTTGAAACGGGGCTCTCGCTGCTAGAGAGAGACTTTATTACACTCCGAGGTATCTCGCTTTTGACCCGTACGCCCTTTGTGCGAGCTATTTTTTATTCATTTCAACGGATTCATACGGGAATCCCTCAACAGGCCTTCCCTATTTGATGTTATATGTTTCAACTCCGCGTTTTAAGTCTAGAAATGTAGAATACGCCCAAATTCATATTTATGTATGGCAGCATTTAGATTTAGTTTATGCCACCACACTGTTTTGTCTCCTATGAGGTTTTTCTCAAATTATTTATAATTAAATACAATTTAATTAAAACTTTAAAGTAACACACGTAAGGGAGTTGACTCAGAGTGAGATTCAGAAACGAGTCTAAGCGTGAACTTACACTTCCATATGTCAAAATGCACCACTTACGCCCCTAATTTTGACAGATGGAAGCGTTAACTTAGCTTAGACTCGTTTCTGAATCTCACCCTGAGATACTTCGAGCCAAAGTGCAGACATTTAAAAGTATGTATATGGAAATGATAATACGCAATTTCATTATTTAATTGTTTAAACAAAAGGTCCGGGTTTTTATGTTAAAATAGTTTTAATTTTTCACAAACACAGATATTCACAATAACCTCTTTTCAAATACAATATGCTTAACAATGCTTCTTTAGTTAATTAGTGTTGTTCTTATTATATATATTTTAGTTAAGTATATTCTATGATCCCATTCATCATTTGTAACTATTAAAATGTCCAGGAATTAAGCAGCAGGAGCAATGTAAATTTGGTGCCGTGCCTACCGAAGATATAATTTAACTGCCATAACATGGGCACGGACATTCTATCGTTCGTCGCCGACAACACAGTTGCAACAAAGGATAATAAAGATTTGAATACCGAAAACAAAAACGAGCCTAAGGCGAAACCTATTCATCGCCCGATAAGAATGTCGCGCACAATTATTATTTCCACAATATTCTTCCGTTGTTATTGTGAATTTTAATTTCATTCCTGTTTGTTTCAGGTACGTAATGGTTCTCAAAGGACGAACTTCAACAGGAATATAACAAGTAACCAGTTTATTTATGTAATGTGAAGAAAGAAACTCGTTATCATTGCCATTAAGTTTAATATGCATGTAAAACTTTTAGTTTGTCTGTTTCTTGAAAAGCCCTCTCGAGAATCCTTTAATAATATGATGCTATAAATAAAGTATTACGACTATGGAGTCTGCTGTGAAAATTAAAATCGAAGTACCTACTGCACATTCGATGGTATAATATTAAGTACTACCGACCCGCCCCGGCTTCGCACGGACAGCACCAATTATCTATAGCCACATGACTTGTATGACACAGAGTAGTCAAAAACCAAAAAAAAATCTGATAATCCATTCACTACCAAACTTCACAGAGTAATCCGCTGGGCTAATCTGAAGATTGTCTGAAAATGTCATCAAAATCGGTCTAACCGTTTTGTAGGGATAGGGAACGTACAAACACACATCGATTTTTATATATATTGATGTTTTGTTTTATAGTCATTGGAAGATGTCCTTATAGGATAGAAAACACTATAAGTAAAAGTTGGTGAAAAATTGAAACTCACAAATGTGTTTCCCAGTCTTTGTGGTTTAGGCCGCGGTAGCGGGACAGCTATTCAATTTCAATACTCACTTCAGTTTTGTGGGGTCACGAAGTCAAAGTCAAAGTCAAAGTCTTTATTTCATATAGGCCCTAATAGGCACTTAAGAAAAGTCGAAAGTTAACGTGCACGGTTCGGAAAAGTTGATCTTATGGAGAAGAAGCCGGCAAGAAACTCCATAGCCACTCTTTTAAAAAAAGTGATATTACAATTTAACACATTGCTCGCTATGTGGAAACAAAGTGGACTACATATGCACGATAATAAACACACTATTGCTTCTGTAGTACACAATCAGAAATTGATAATTTTTAACGCACAGGTACGAGTCAACGAAGTTATCACATTTACAAAATGTAGAAGATGCTAAATTATATTAAAATAAAGGGCAATATGGCCATCAAGCTATAAACAATGTCATATTGTGTACATTAACATGTCAAAAAGGACATATGTAATATGTCCTATATAAAAAAAGTTATCAATTCTAACAAGAATTATATCTTCATTCGTCGCAATTCAGAATAATTAATAGATAAACACATATTTTGTCAAAAGAGTACCAGGGAAGCCACATGTGCAGAAAGAGTCAGTGCCAAACATCCCTGTCATCAACATAATCTATAGCTTTATAATAAGCTTTTCCAATAAGAACGCGTTTAATATAGGCTTTAAACTTTCCCTCGGTAAGATCTGTAATAGATTTGGGCAGCTTGTTATAAAAACGTATACTATTCCCTAGGAATGACTTATTCGTTTTAGCTAATCTAAATTTAGGTACTACTATTTTATGTTTTTGCCGTGTATTGATGTCATGAAAATCGCTTCTTTTATGATACTTGTGCAGATTTTTGCGGACATATAAAATGTTTTCAAAGATATAAAGTGACGGCAGTGTAAGTATGTTAATTTCTTTAAACATGGTTCTAAGAGACTCGCGAGGGCCCATGTTATAGATCGCACGGATGGCCCTTTTTTGTAAAATAAAAATAGAATCTACATCGGCCGCTGATCCCCACAACAGATGCCATAAGACATAATGCTGTGGAAATATGCAAAGTAAACTAATCGGGCTGTAGCTACATCAGTCAGCTGCCTAATTTTCCGAACTGCAAATGCAGCAGAGCTGAGCCTACCCGATATAGCTTTGATGTGGGCACTCCATTGCAATTTAGAGTCGATGGTTATTCCTAAAAACACAGTTTCATCAACAGTTTCAAGTTGGTTGCCTTCAAGAGTTAATTTTAGTGCTATTTGGGGTGTATTAAGCAATGAAAACTTTAAACATTTGGTTTTATCAGCATTAAGTAGTAGATTGTTAGCCGCAAACCATTTTCAAAGGACTGTTAGACTTTCGTTTACGTGTGAAATATTACTATCATTTCTAATAATTTTAAAAATTAGGGACGTGTCGTCAGCAAATAAAATTACATCAGATAATTTGGTCATCATATATGGAAGATCATTTATATATGCTAGAAACAAGAAAGGGCCAAGAATTGAACCCTGGGGCACGCCCATTTTGACCCGAGACCCCGAGGAGGTAGCACCACTTATATCTACTTTTTGCTGTCTAAAAGATAAATAAGAAAATACAAGATCAGCAGCTCGTCCACGAATTCCGTAATGCTGTAATTTACGGATTAGTGTATTGTGGTCAACGCAATCAAATGCCTTGGAAAGGTCACAAAAAATGCCAATGGCATCTTGAGAACCTTCCCAGGATTCTAGAATTTGGGTAACTAGTTGCACTCCTGCATCCGTTGTTGATCTACCTTTCGTGAATCCAAACTGACGACTATGTAATATCCCGTTAATATTAAAATGTAATAACATCTGATCAAGCATAATTTTTTCAAAGATTTTACTCAGTGCTGGGAGCACAGAAATAGGTCTATAATTTGACGGATTATTCTTACATCCCGATTTAAAAATTGGTACTATCTTACTATGTTTCATCAAATCGGGAAAAATTCCGCTATCTAAACATTGGTTAAAAATACCTGCAAGTGCAGGGGCAATGGTATCAATTATAGCTTCAATTACTTTATCGGACATACCCCATAAGTCTTCAGTGGATTTTATGTTAAGACTTTTAAATGCTTTTATAATTGACGTCATTGAAATACGCCTAAATTCGAAATTTGGTATGTCTCTACTAAAGTTCTCTTTAAGTTGCGATTCAGCTAATATAGAGGACGAGGAAAGGGCTTTGGTAACCTCAATTGGGATATTTGTGAAAAATTTCTCGAATGTATTAGCGACCGCTATCTTATTTGAAATAATTTGATTATCAATTTTTAAATTTATTTCGTTATCCCGTTTTTTTAAATTGCCGCTTTCTTTGTTTATTACCTGCCATACTGCTTTTATTTTATTGCTTGAATTACCTATTTTGCTGCTTATTAGCAAGGATTTAGCGTGAGTACATACTTTCTTAAATATCTTAGAGTATTTCCTTACATAATTATGGACAGCTTCATCAGACGTTAATGATTTTTCATAGTATAAACTATAGAGAACATCCCTACTTTTTCTTATGCCTTTAGTCGCCCATTCATTAAATAAAGATCTGTTAGTTAATTTAACTTTCTTAACTGGACACACTTTATTAAATTCCTGACATATTGTAGAAAATAGAGTACAGTAATTTCTGTTGGGGTCTTTAGAACTGAAGCGAGATTTAAAACATTTATTCCTAACATTATTGTCTAAAGATTGTAATTTATTTTTAGATAGAGGTCTTATTTCAATTATTTTAGCAGATTTTAGCTTTCTATTACATTCAAAAGTTACTAGTTGACCTATATGATCAGATCTGATACCGCTGATCAAACTAGAACCATTAATTAAAGAGTTTGTGTAGACATTGTCTATGCATGAAGATGAAGTAGCAGTGGTTCTGGTCGCTTCTTTAAAAATATAATCCAAATTGTAAGACTTAAATAATGAGACCAGTTTACACTTCTCCACTGAATCAATTAAAAGGTTGATGTTTAGGTCACCACACACAAAAATCAGATTATTACTTTTAAAAAGTTTTCTTAGTATACCTTCCATTGTAGTTAAAAATGAGGTAAAGTTTGACGCCGGTGGTCTATATACACATAAAAAAGTATTACCTTCTATCTCTGCACATGCTACCTCACATAAGCGGTCAACCGAGCAAGAGGTGATGTCTCTTCTTTCTCTGTAACTAAAACTATTATTACATAGTATTAAAGAACCACCACCCTCCGCTGATAATCGGTTAAATGCACTGGCAACTGCAAAATTGTTAATATTAAATAACATCTGGTCAGGTTTTAGCCATGTTTCACAAAAACATAAAATATCCATATGGTATTTATCTATTAACATCTCTATGTCTAATGTTTTGCCAGAGAAGCGATTTATGTTTTGGTGATAAAGCAAGATCTTATTATCACACTTCTCTATTGTCGATTCTAGAAGTTTAAACAATCAATCACAGTATTATTAGAATTACTAGTTAATACTGATTCGTCACTTAATTTAAGCTTGATTAAACTACCTATAACTGAATTTATATTATATGCTATTAACATAGCTAATAAATGCCGACTTTTCTTAGGAAGATACATAGTTTCCTGAGTCAATATAAAATGTCTAACAAACTTGTTAGTATCAAAAAACAATAAATGGTCACTATGACGACATGTCAACATATGCATTAAATTATTTAAATTACTAATATAGTTGTTCTCTTGCTCAGACAGAGAGTCAGAAAATGGCAAGGCACATAATATTATTTTCCCTATTTTTAATTTCAGTAGGGTTTCAATACCATAAACAATGTCCTTTTTATTAATACCTAGGCTGTCACCAATCAGGAGAACCAAAGTAGTTTGCTCATCCATTGGTGTATGTGAAATTTTCTTTATAATGTCATTAAAATGCATGTTGCGGTAACAATGGTTGATTACTTTATGATTCAGGCAGTTACTTAATATTGTTCCAAAGCCTACACCTATCGTATCAGAATATATTACTGTTCTATTTTGCCTGATGTTTACACTCTCCACTGCTTGAGGTACCACAGGCAAAGCTAAAGGAGCAACATTTCGGAGCCTAGAAGCTGACTGGGAGTGGGCACAGCAACGAAGCCGTCAAGCCCGCGGCTGACCGCGACTTGCGCGGTTCTTGCAGTTGCCCGCAGGAGCAGCGGGAACCGCAAACAACCGTGTACGCTGCGAGTATAAATCGCGCCGTGAAAAATTAGATATTATTTTTATATTACATTTTCACATTCTACGCGTGTCGACGGGATGTATGTATACGGATATATTTTAACCAATTAACTACAAAAAATAATATTTCTAGCAACATGTGTCACTTTCTATCTGCATATTTTTTTTAATTAATAAAACACAATGGCGGTGAAAAAACATTTTTATTTGAACAAAGAAATAATGTTTATACACTTAGGTATCAAAGGTCAACAAATTTTACATAAAATTCTCTGAAAAATATCAGTAACAAATTAAATCTTAAAAGAAACCGTTACTTAGATAAATCAATGTCAACAATATTGAGATCAATTACTTCAAACTTAAATTTATCTTTATCTTATTTTATGAATATAAAACATAAGACTTCTCACTTATTTATTTTTCATTGTCTTGTGATGTCACCCAGTATGTAAGAATTCTTCTACAAATATATCTGAAATTAAATGGCAGTCTTTTCATAATATAGAAGTCTCTCCCGCAAAAATTAAAACATGTATTTTTAAAGTTATTTATTTTAATTTTCATACTCTAGTCCTGTCACACTTTGACTCTAAAAACAAACACACAAACCTCGAAAAAACACTACTCTAAAAACAAAGCTAAAACTTAAAAAACCCTTTTTTGAATAAATCTGGGGATTGTGTTTTAATTGATAAGTGTGAGTTTAACCTCTTCTTACAACCATTATATTAGGTTGACCTCTATGTAACTATGTATGAATGCAAATGTTTCACCCACTTCTAAATGTTCGACTGACAGTCAGAAAAATCTTGGTCAGTAATAGGATTCGGTATCGTAAGATTCCTATTTATATTAATAAAAGGTGTATGTGGTGTGCGTATGGTATTTATATTATTTGGCGCTGGCTCTAAATCGACTCTCACACAAAGATTCGATGTAGTTTCTTCGTATGCTGGATCACTATTTTCTGTAACTGAGTTTGAAACATTGCCTTTGGCTATAAGTTTTACATTTTGCAGGACTACGTTACATCCGTTATCTCACTTGTGGGATTATAGTTCTTTGTTTGTCTTTTAGAGTTTCAAATTAACAGGCACTGGTGTCACTTCATGGTAGTATATTTTGCAAATTATTCACATCTCATTCAGATATCTCTCTCTTTTCGTTTTAAAGCGGTCTTTTATTCAAAAACGACATTTCACTATTAATCGTCTAAGAAATAATAAGTTACTTTTTTTTAGTAAAGTGGCATTTCACGAAATTATGATAAAAATAACATAATATAAAATAATGTTACATATTTGTAGAAATATTTCTTACCACTCAATTACAAATTGTATCCCGTAACTATATCGAGTCATGTTACTTTACGCTACTGTAGAAGATTGTTCGCTTTGTACGCGCTTTGTACTTTCTGTAGAAGGATTGCAAATGGGATAGTGACAGTTTTCTACAATTCCAATGGCATATACCCAGTATGGAAATGACACTTGCGACATCTAGTCAGTTTGACGTATTGTTTCCTATGAGTCATTTTTCCGTATAAAAATACCGTCCATAATATATTTGTTTGACTGATATTCTCACTTTTTTATTTTTTATTTGTCCCCTTTAACCGACGATATTTCCCACATGCATAATTAAATTACAACGTGCATGAGAAACTGTACACACGTTAGCGTGCATATTGGTCATAACATTTAATAGAATGACATAATAATTAGATAATCGCATATGTGGATTGTCTATCGAATACTTAATATCATGTCCATTTAAGGGGATGCAAATATTTTTTTGCATTGAACAAAGTGACTAAGTTACCACCTTCTAAATAGTATTGATCTGATTTTTAAATGCCGAACGCTAGGTTTTACTTTATCGATATTAATACTAAGATAATAAAAAAAACAAATGAATTGATACCCCTATAATATTTTTTTATATTGATGCTTCCATTTTTCTTTATTGCTTCTTTTGTTCATCGCAGTGGAAGTCCTTCATGGATTTCCTCCGCCCGGGGAAGGGAATAACTTTCTTCTGTAATTTTCTATATTGCCTCTAAAAAGTGACCCCCATATTCAACATTTATTTATTTACGTTATACACGGACTTGTGTTTGGGTCGCAAAAATCCATTTGTGTTCCAAATTTACATAATTGGTCCACAGACAGACACACGAGTGATTCTATAAGAGTTCCGCGGTTCTTTATTTTGGACGTTTCGAACCCTAATGTTAATATTATCTACATAATGTATGTATGCATAATTACATATGAACAAATATGATATTATTAATTCATATTAAATGTTCATAAGAACAAATAATGCAATGCTTTTTTCTTTTCTTTCAAAGGTTTGATTTTTCACATAAGGGTAAATCATCATTTCGGCCGAATGAAGTCCACTGCTGGACACAGGGCTCCCCCAAAGATCACCACAACGACCGATATGGATGTGTTCTCGCTCATTGGAGGGTTTTGCCATAATCGCCACGCTTGGCAGGCGGGTTGGCGATCGCAGTTGAGTTGTTAATGTACTCGAAGGACGCTGCTGCCCATCCTCCGGCTAATCCCTTATTCGACTTTTACGACACCCATGGGAGGAGATGGGGTGGTGGCATTCTGAGCCGGCACCACATGGCAAGCCTTATGCTTGACATTGGCGAAATTGTGGAAGATACTCTACAGAAGCCATAATCTAAAAGAACAAAAGTAAGACACACGAGACGTAATATGATTAAGCTACTTTATTTTTTCAAAATACTAATAAAACAACCTGATGACACCACTACCACCGTAATTTTCTTTGACGCAAGTGAAAGTGCTTTCTATCGGTTAATATTAGCATATCATCATCATCATCATATTAACCAAAGGACGTTCACTGTTCAACAAAAGCGTCGCCCAAAGATTTCCACGATGGTGGCGTCTTTTTGGGGAGAATTTGCCTCACTCAGTAGGTGTACTCACCATGCTTGGCAGGCGGATTGGTAAGCCCAGTATAATGGCTACTGTTCCGCAGAAGGGACACTGCTCCCATCCCTCTGATTTAGTCTCTTAGTCGTGGTTTACGCCATCCACGGGCTGAAATCTACTATGACTAGCATACCCTCTGTCACAATCATTCGTTCAGAAATTGTAAAAATCTATTTAATGTTGACATAATACCGTTTTTTTGTTGTCTCGTGTAAAATAAAGAGTATTGTATTGTAAATAAATTTCAATGTGTATTATGCTACTGATAATTTGGATTTTATACTTACTACCAGAGAATAAAATAAATTGGTTTCTAAGTCACTTCATTTCACTGCTTTTAATCCTGGCATAATTTTACTAAGGTTTTCGGTGTGCGCTTAAAAGCAACCGCATGACCTACTAGTTATGGCCATGAAATAGTTATATTTTGAGTTTTCAATGGCTCTTCTAACTTCAGGCCAAGAAACACATTTCCGATTGGCCGATCCGATAATTTGATCCGATTACAGTACACCAAGATTTGCTCTAACAATCTGAAGTTTTCGATACAACTTTAGCCAGTTGTACTCACTCACACATCGGTAAACGATCGGTGAGGTTAAGCAATGGTTGACGCGGTCAGTCAATGGATGGGTGACCACATTGTAGCATTGGAATTGAGCGTCTCTGTGCTTCGGTGGGCACGTAAAATCGACGATCCCGGTGGTTGTCATTAGAGGGCGGTCAAAGCCAAGTCGGAGGCCTTTGGGCGGCTATAGCAACTGACATAAGGCGGGCTATTAACAAAACGAAAAAGAAAAAAGAATGAAAGAGAGGAACTGCCGAATCGCCTTTGCACAATGCGCCCTTAAAAACAAATAAATCGCAATCTATCTTCACACAGACCGGGCCCAGTTTCAAATAATTTGTCTTAACGACTGTTGTCCTACGACAACAGCCGGGACAGACGATTTTAGGTGCCCTCCGAAGCAAGAAGACGCTTAGTTTAAATAACACTATCTGGTCATATATCCTAAGACTGACCGTGCCGAGCGTGGCTAAACCAGACTTACTGTCTGAATAAAATTGAGTGGTACCGGCTACGAATAACTCTGACCCATTGCATCTCGTGGATGTCGTAAAAGGCGACTATTGGATTACCCGAAAGACGGGCAGTAGCGTCCTTCGAGTACATTAACAACTCAACTGAGATGGCCGACCCGCCTGCCAAAACCCCCGAATGAGTACACAAAATACCCAGACTGGTCGTTGCAGCGATATTTGGGCTCCCCCTCTGGCCTCCGCCTGTGTCCAGCGGTGGACTTTATTCAGCTGAAATGAAAAGAAAACGAAGCTAAAACGCTCACAAAAGCACAGTGAATAAATCAAATGATAGATAATAATGAGTGGGTATAGGAGCAACTGAAAATTTACAATCAAACCAATACTTGTTTACTTTGCATAAACAAGGATAAACAGACTTTTGATTATGACTAGGCAAATTTAGTCCATTAGAAAGTAGGCAATACATTATTTAATACCCAAGCGATATGGTAATCAGAGTAATCTATTTAGTTGCATGTTAATTAATTAATGCATTTGTGCCAGTTAGCTGAGTAGAGAAAACTGTAATTAATGCTATATTGGAGTGTTTGCAACATACAACACATAATTTTGTCCTTTTGTTTTTAGTTTGTTGGGAAACGGAGAAGTGGAAATAATAGGGATAGTTGAACTAAAAAAGAAATCGGTATCGGTATCGGATCGTTAAACTATCTAGCCCCAATATTATAACTAGCGCCCTCCAAACCTCAATGAACGCCCTACAGATGCGGATGATGATTGACAATTAATCCCTTAGTAATAAGGTGAGAATTTTCGTCACGTGTATTCGGCCGATCATGACCAATCCCAGCTCTGAAGAAGCGTCAAAAGGCTTCTTCGGAGCCTTTGCCCACCCGAATCTCCTTGTCGTACACATCCGGACAGTGAAATTATCGTATGTTACGGAGCACAGAAGAAGAGACTCGCGCAGTCTCATTCAAACAGACCGTTGAGGCCCGTCGAGAATACCCTTTTAATTCCCCCCCAACTCTTGCTCGAGCCAAGCCGGTAGCTTTAAATATCCCATAAAATATATTACATAATACCGATCCAGCTATGCCTTTGTTTTGTCCCCCCAGCAACGCCCTAAACTGAGGACTGAGTCCCCAAGGGTTTATTCCCCTCCCTTTTGGTCCCTAATTTGCAGTTGCTTAGTTTGTAAATATGTATGCCTGGCTGGAGGCCTTTTCAGTTTTGCCAGATTGCCAGGTTAAGCAGCAGCAGGTCCTAAGATGCTTGCGAGTTTACCTACAAAAAAATATCGGTTAAGACTGATAAATCTTCAGGTATGCATGTCAAATTTTCTTAAAATGTTAGGAAAATGTAAAAATAAAAGGAAAATCTTTTCATTGTTAAATTACCTACAAATATACATATTTACGATGTTATCAATTTGGGTCATACCCACCGTCAAAAACACTTATCAAAACATTTCAAGAGAACTCCAAACATTATGACAAAAAAATCGGATCAAAAGCACATTATTCCGCAAGGAAACGCTATGAATCCAGTTACAATGCAAGAAAGTCATGTCGCTGCATGCGGGTCAGTGACGGCCGCCTGGCTTTAATTTTACGCTCCTCCGACCACGGACGCAAGTCAGACTCAGTCCTGTACCACTTATACATGTAGGATGGTATAAGTGTATGACTCAAGATGCGAACAGTCATTGCTGTATTTGAATGAGCTGTTGTCAAGATATTTTTGCTTTCCAGTTTATTCTTGAGATGTTCTTTTTTATGATGTACATATGGATTGTATAAACATAAGTGTACATATTTAAATGTTTAAATTGGTTTAAATATTTGTAATTTGATAATTAAGTAATGTGTACTGAACGCCGAAAAGGCTACTTCTTGTGCATTACACAACTTTCTAGGCCCACCAAAAAGTTATCTGGAAAAGAAAGCGGTGTTGCGAAATTCTTCGAGTTGCGAAATTCGCCGTATTGCAAAATTCGAGAAGTAGCAAAATTCTCGGAGTTTCTAAGCAGTTGTTACCTATTTTTACATTTAATAATTCCTGTAATATGTTGTTTTGGTGTGCAAGAAGGGCGACTTTTTCATTCCCACTGCTAAACAGATGCCCTAATTATCAGTACAATAAGTGACTGCAATAATCACCACGCTTGGTAAGCGTATTGATGATCGCAGTATGCTGTTATTAGCATACGAGAGTATGCTGCTGCTCGACCTATTGACCTTAACCACTTTTACGACACACATCGGTAGAGAGAGGTGATTTATTTTTCACCTCGAATCACTCGGAATATTATCTTCGTATATAAATCTCAACAATCACGATCCAGATAAATTTCAGAACATACCGCAAATACTCAACACGCACAAAATCGTTTCAATGAATAAAATGCTTTATAAATAATCCACAGGCCGTTAAAAAAACCTTTATGAGCTTGTTAGGTTAAAATAAAAACCCATGAATAGCAAATATTGGCATACCTAAAACATAATTTGCAACTCTATTTTGTAGAGGGCGTAAATCAAGTTGCTCATAAATATCGGTATGTAGGCTTGGGTATTAATATCGATATCGACAACGAATTATATAGACACATTAACTGATGTCAATAACCGTAAACAAAGGTGTAAATTCGGCCGTAAAATGTTAGGTATGTTCCTCTGTAGGGAAAATGATACGACGTTGCTTTGTTAGGCCATTTAGTTGGAAGTTATTTTACGAGTTGAGTTTAAAACTGGTGGCCAGATTGTCGTTGTGTTACCTAGAACTATTTTAGGGTGTCGCACGTGCAAATGTAAAAACGGCGGAACCCTTATAGGATCACTCATGTGTCTGTCCATCTTTCACAGCCAATTTACTCCGAGTCTACTTGACCGATGAAGACGAATGAAGAAGAAATTTGACACACATGAATTTCTGCGACCCATACATGGACGTGGAATGTAAATAAATGATTTTTTAATATGAGGGCTACTTTTGGGGTGCCAATTAGAAAATTAAAGAAAATAGTTTTACAAACTGTACCGTATACCATATTAAACGGCAGGGCTTGTTGTGTGGGGCTCAATATTTTATTTTTTAATGTTATTTAAGACAATAGATGAAAACTTACCATTCACGCCATTGTCTATGAAACAAAAAAATTGAAAAAAATAAATCCTGCTAACTGTAAATAAAGCACTATTATCAATAGGTATCTTATCTATTTATGATAGTTCTTTACTTGTAGATAACAGAATTTTATATTTTCTAAATTTTTGATAACTTATTCATCGTATGTGCCATTTGCGTATTTCCACACCATAATGTTATATGGCATTCTATTGTGGGGAGCGGCGGCTAATGTAGGTTCAATATTTATATTACAGAAGAGGGCCATCCACGCCATCTATGATATGGGTCCTTGTGAATCACTTAAAGAGATCTTTAAAAATATGAACATAGTGACAATGCTCCCTTTACATTTTTTAAACATTATGTTTGTCCGTAAAAACCTGCTGATTTTTCACGTAAAGAGCGACATTCAATGTATAAATACTAGATATAAACATAAAATTGTTGTTCCTAAATACAGATTGTCAAAAACCAATAAATCATTCTTAGGAAACTGTATTCGATAGTATAACAAGATACCTAAAGCAATTACTGATTTCACAGATGGGAAGTTTAAAGCACACGTTATAACAATTCTCATAAAAAATGCCTACTATAGGGTTAGGGACTATGGTGACGATGGGAACATATGGCGTTAGCTTTTTTCTGCACTTGTGGCTTCCCTGGCAACCAATTATGTGTGAGGTGCTCTTTGTACTGTATAGCTGCTATATTTTTGTTTCAGCAATGTATTGATAAAGTTTTAAACGCCTTTATATGTTCTTAATATCTAGTTCATTATTGTAACCTCGAGTATTTTAAAAGAGTATCCATGGACTTTCTTGCCGGTTCTTCTCCATAGGATCAACTAATTGGAACCATGCTACTTAAATTCTGACGTTTTACAAGTACCAGTCATTGGTTTACTTAAAATAAAAATATGTTAATGTGACTTTGATGGATTCAACTCGCACTTGTCCATTTTTTTACTATCAGGTATCCCTAGAATTTCTCTCGCGTGTTAGGTACAGTTTACAGACATACATACAAACACCCAAACTCGGAATACCTGTACGCCATACAAATATTACCCCGCGGCATGTAGCATAGAAATCCAAGCGACTAGCCAATGTGCCAAACTCGCAAATTGCTAAACAAATTTAAATATCAAATTCACTTTCTTTACTGTACTCCGTTGACCCACATTCTGTTTCTTTTAATCAGAAAGATGCCTGGTACCAATTGTAATTTATAAGCCTTGAATAGATTTTATAGTATTTCAATAACAGCCTCAAGAATATACTGTACCCTTTCGTTCTTCTTTCTTTTCGCATGGTATTTGACTTTATAGCTTTTGTTCAAGCCGTCCAAAGGCCTGCGACTTGGCTTAACAACTACCGTCTAATGACAACAACCGGGACCTACGATTTTACAAGTCCTCCGAAGCATGGAGACGCATGTGGTCACCCGTCCATGGACTGACCGCGCTGAACGTTGCTTTGCTTAATCTCACCGATTGTTTACCGATCAGTGAGTGCAACTGGCTATGAGAGTCTACCTCGTTAAGTATTGGTCTCTAAAATAGTTCTCAAATTATGAAATTGGACTCATAATAATAACCAAATTATATGAGAAATCTAATAAACGTCGAGTTAAAAGTAGGTTATTTCACATCACTAAAAGTTTTTGACGTGGCCATTTCACGGTAACAATTACTCCACGTATTAGTTTAATGCTAATTATATGTTAATGACTGTAGGAAAATGACCAAAAGTTATAATTCCCCTCAGCTATATTATACGTTACCTTAATCTTAATTCTCCATGCTATGGAAATTGCTACAAGGCAACAAATTTAGCTAGGACTATGAAGTAATAATGTAATTACTCAATATGTCTTATTAACGTTTTTCGATGGGAATGTAGAAAATATTCAGATTAGTTCTCGTAATAACTGGTCATTGTAGTCCACCCCAATACTCTACGGAAAATTGTATTCAGAGGTAATTTAGACATCAATAGTAAAACAGAGGGTTAGAATACATTAACATTGGTAATTATGGTTATATCAAGAACGATGGTAATATCTGCATGACTCGGGTTTCGATAACGTCTATAACAATTACCAAAGACATGAATTATACTTTCAATTCATTTGACCAACAGCAATATCATGTTGCACTTACTCGGAAAAACATGAATTTTCGGCATTATTTATTTAGTGGCCGAGCGAGATGGGACATAATATTGTAGTATGTATGAGAGGGATAGCTGGAAGAATTTCTAATGAACGTAACATGAGTGCGAGTCGGGTGAAGGGTCAACGACCTTTTCTTTAGGGTGGATCCCCTCGGCCTAGGCTCGGAAGCGCGACGGGCGGTTTATTTTGATGCATTTTCTAATTGAAACGTTCATTTGGGTATTTTACTAGTGTAAGCAAAGTCTATCCGCAATGTTTTTGTTGTTGAATGATATCCGCCCCTCGTAAGTACCTGTATGATGTCTCAGTTAACGATTGTAAATATTTTGATAGATATGAGTGTATTTGAAGTCTTTGAACGCTGACGCAATTGATGTAAATGTTTAGGATTATTCGCAATCGTAATAAGCCTCATCTTAATGGTTTCTTTGATCCTATAGCAATAGCATTCTACTTGTGCAATATGCGTGTTTATATTCGAGACGGAAACATTTACGAATGTTGATCATAAATTAAAATTTTGTCTGTAATTTGTTTTATTAACATGCAATCTATTAAATTTAGGGGTATATTCATTTTACTTGTTTATTATACTTTATGCAACAGCTGTACATAGACGGACTTAATGCCTTAGGCATTCTCTACCAGTCAATCTTAGCCTGATACAGAGATAACATGACAGGTGCTATTAAAAGGGAAGAAACTGATTACAATATATATCATATAATTAGACACCAACGACACAGGAGAACCTAGTGTGGTCTACGGATGTTGTTTAATTTTATTATCTGTAACTTTTTGTTTGAACTTATTTTGCTTGCCAGTTATTGTACCAGCTTGTGAAAGTAAATATACAAAATTGCAATAAATATATTTAATACGCATAAATAAATCGAAAATACAAATAAATATAATAAACTCGACGATATATGCAAATGTTGATAAATAATGTGAAAAAGACCACAATGCAATACTTAAGTATATATAATCTTAACAGACTTACTGTATTGCATAAAAGTCTAAATGGGGAGCTAAAGTTAAAAAAAAAAAACAGAACGTATATCATAAAATATACACAACACCTATACAATATACATATCCTACGAATAAACATTTGAGAACACGCCAAATTGGTATTGCCTTAATATAACGCCACCATATTTTGACTATACAAATTGTACACGAGTTACCGTCACAAACAAACTGCTTGTTTATGCAATTGGTTCGAATGCAGGCCCTTTATGTGGCAGGTCCGAAACAGTCCAGTCCAAAACGGAGTCTCATTCGTGCGTGAAAAACGAGTGCAATCGCCACGGACACGCCACATGCGGGTGGACTCAGCGTAGGCAGGAATTCTTTTTTAAAATTTAAAATACTGGGCGAAAATAAAGTTTCGGGGTCCAATTAGCGAATGTTTGTTTGTTCTCGATTAACAAACAAACATCTACTAATTGGACCCCCAAAAATGTATTAACATTACAAAAAATGTAGTAACTTGGATAATTTATCGTAAAAATTGAATTGAGAAGTAGTTCGAAATTGTTTCCATATTGCTTTTACGGACAGTTACGAATATTTGACTCGTAAAATAATTAATAAGTTCAATTGAAGAATAACTAATCGTCACACTAATTATAAGGTATCATTGGTATGCATCCGGTATTTTTGTAACAATATTTCTAATTGAAAAAGTGTATCCTTTTTATAGATTGAATGGAGATGTTGAGATACTATGGGCTCATGTTATCGTATGCAAGTTATTAGATCTCAATGCATTCACAATGTAAGGAAATGAGTCATACGATTAATATCATATGTTCTATCGCTTGAAACTTTATTCACGACTTAACGTTGTTTTAAAACTACTCACACATAAATTTTTATACAACAATAAAATTGACAACATTGTTACAACACAACAAACAGCTTATTAATTTACATTTCGCCGAAATTTTAATTTTACACATAGTTTTCGAATACATATTGCGTTGTGATTCCAGCGTTCAAACAAAAATATTTGAACTGCAATAAAAAGCTTACAACACGACTCGTAAATTAGGAATATCAGATCTATTCTGCAAATCAAAGAACGTGAATCGACATGTGTTAGTGACCGGTGGGGTAAATTATTTAGACGATTGTACCTTCTGCATGTGACGTCACATGTTATGACATCTGGTGCTGAATATTATCTTTCGTATCATTATATCAGTCACAAGACGTCCACTGCTTAACAAATGCCTCACCCATGGGTTTCCACAATTGTGTCATCATTTTGAGGGGAAATTGCCGCTACTCACCACGCTTGGCAGCCGGATTGGTGAGCGCAAGCCTAATATGGCTACTGTTTCACAGAAAGAATGATGCTGCACATCCTTCCGATTAAGAACCCCTTAGTTGCCTTTTACGCCATCCACGGGAGGAGATGTAGTGATGCAATATTCTTAATCCGGACACCACACGAATCTTTCGTATAGACCGCTATAATGAAGGGTCGTTTTCAAATTGATTATTCCTCATATGGCACACCATTGTAAACCATGAAAACAAAATGTTATACTTAACAAGTTTTAAGATCACTATGAACTAAATTCCAAATAAGTTCCAGTCTCAAGTATTCATTTACTCGTTACAATAAAATACTTTTTCATCGCGCATATTATAGATGAATGTTTTTCTTAACGTATCGTACACTGCTGCACTCGTGTTCTCAGGATGACTAAAGTGACAGGCGACGTTAAGTTTAATCAACAAACAGTTCTAAACATGAACCCTCCTACGGCACAGCAGCCATCTGTTTTACCATATTCCATAACCTAAATTAAATTTATTACATTCATATTTGTCAGAATTCGCCAATTTCTCGAATGTGTAAACTATATGGTGAGTGCAGGGAGTTAGTAGACATACACAATCTATCACTATGCTAATTTCGTAAAAATCTTGCTCAAATATATCTGAAACGGCATAGTGAAACTTCTTTCTTCTTTCTTGATAACACTAGATGTTGGCTACGTCAAAAGCATATTCATTATTGTTATATTTTGAAAACTAACCAACTTTCCCGAACATTCTGCACACGGTACTCGCGTGTGCAGAATGTTCGTTGGGTACCTAAATTCGAGGCTAAGGAAAAAACGCGTGATGACAGTCAGTTCATAGTTTAGATCAGTGCTTTACAACAAATGGGTCACGGCCCCAGGGGGGTCCCGGTTGCAAGCCAGGTAAAAGTAAAAAGTATGTACAGTGCCCTTGATTTCTCGATTAGTGGTATATATAGTTTCATTAGAAAGAAAATTAAATCTTTCTTTCGTCCCAAGCACAAAAATAGTTTTACTATGGTCCTAGGGGTTGTACGATCCTGGGGGGTTGCCAGATTTTTTCAGATAGATCAATCATATATAATCACTTTAATTTCCGTAATCAAGACACTTGATCGGTAGATTGGTGATTGCAGTAAACTGAGCTTCGGACACTTTTGATAACCTCTGTATTGATCTTTAGACGCTTTTAGCGGTCACTATGTATAGAGAGAAGGTTGTCTATACCTCTCCTAAACACACGGCCTCGGAGATACACATATTATTAAGTCAAAATAAAATATTCCTAGAACGCCCACCCTATTTACGTATTTATCGTGTTACTGTATCCACGCGTATAGGATTTACCGTGGTGGGTGTTAGTGGGCCAACCCCGTGAAATAGATGGCTCGGGAAACTAGGCCAACTAATATTTTTACATAGCAACCCACGTTTAAAATGCTGCCCGTAAACAAGCCTTAATGAGAACCAGCGATATAATAGACTGTTAAGTCTGCTGGCTAAATTAGGAATTCTTTTTACCCGACTACGGCGAAGCAAAAAGGAAGGTAATGATTTTGACCGGTATGTATGTGGGTATGTATGTGGGTATGTATGTATATTCATCTGTTCCCTCAGATCACCTAATCTACCCGTCGCATTATGACAAATGAGGTGTCGTTGGAAGCCTCGCGCTATATTCACAGGTTATAAGCTATATGACGTCATATACAATTCAACATGGCGGTTCATAGAGGACATAAACTGCTACCAAAAAAAATATAATATATCGTATTTGGTATCCAATGAAAAATCTTAACGAGTATGTTCCAAAAATACATAGACTACCTATAATTTTACATACATTGACCCGTTTTCGTTTAAATATTTACGCTCAACCAATTTGGCTAAAATGCTTTTCCAACAACAATCTCTAATCCCAAAATAATTTAAATAAAAGAAGAATTGTGGCAGTAGCCATGTCGGTTTAAAAACTTAAATACTTATTGTTTCTACCTGATACGGAATTCTGCTTAAGAAAAAATATATATTTTAGTTGCTTTTTACTTGCCTCCCACTAGAATTTCATCTGTATCGTGGGTACAGTTTACAGACATCAATTTCACATGCACAACCACCCAAACCCGAAACAACTATCCGTGGACCATACATATATTTATGCCGTGCTGGAATCGAACCCATGACACGCATCGCAGAAAGCCAACCGCCGAGCCACTGCGCCAACCGTGCCTTGAAATAATTAAAAAAAACATTACGCCATTATGCTATATGGGCAGCAGATAAGTTAACTAGACGACATACAACTAGAGCAATATATGCCGTAGCATGTCAAAAAGATAAAAATATTGTTTATTCATGTCAAACTATTTACAGACCCTTATGAATAGTCAGACTTTAGTTGTCGGGTTCCAATATGTAGATTTCCTATGGAGAATAACGGGCGAGAAACTTCATGGTTACTTTATTAAAATCATGTTACAATACTCGTATTTTTAGTATTCGCTTGGGATAACGTTTTATAAAAAAATGACCACATTGGTACATACATAATATTAGGGTTTTCACGACTAATATTCATTACAGCTTGCAAAGTGTTTGAAATATCAGGAGAAACTAAAATCTATAATATACGCGATCTAATACGTTTAAAGTCTTTTTATTAACATCATATTACTTAATTTTAATGTTAATTTTGAGCTATTTTCGTTTATTTCGACCAAAAGAGGTGTCATGTATCCCAAAACATAATTTAGTAATACTAAAGAGTAAACGTTTCAAACTCGATATCGTTAAAGGGCGCTTCACACAGGCGGCCACCGCGAAGTAATTTTGTTAAATCAATTGCAAAACTTTGCGGCCGTTTACACAACACGGCGGCCATAGTTGAGGATATCGGGCCCTAAACACGTGTTCATATGGACGACAAAATGTATTAAATGTAATATTGAAAATAAATTGATGGGCTTCTTAATTAAAACTCGAGATAATCGCTAGTTAAAATATTTAAGATTTAATGTACAAGTAAGTAAAGTTAAGTAGTTAAAAATGAACGCAGAATGGATGCGTTCTTGAATTTTACAAAGACAATGAGTACCTTCTTTACCAGTTGTGCATGTGATATGCACCTTTTATTCAGATTTGAGCGGCAATGCGATCTTTTTAGTAACTGATGGTTTTTTTTTAAATGAATCGCCTCTAATACGTACCGTTTATAGACAGTACGTATTAGAGGCGATTCCAATGAATCATACGAAAGATCCAGTTGAAACGAATCGAACGATAAAGTTAGTTGCATTTACGAAAGATGTCGATGGGCCCCTTTTATTTCTGTACTCTTCACGTGGTTATTATCAACTTTCAAGTACAGTAATGACTTGGGGTAATAACTTAATTCAATAACGGTATTAACTTTCGTGTAGTGTCCAGATTAAGAATATATCAGCACTCCATCTCCTCCCGTGGATATGATAAAAGGCGACTAAGCGTGGCGATTACGGCAAAACCCGCCAGTGAGCACACAACACACCCATATCGGTCGTTGTGGTGATCATTGGGGGAGGCCTGTGTCCAGCAGTGGACTTTGTTCGGCCGAAATGATGATGGGGGAGACTGTTCAGCAGTAGACGTATTTTGGCTAATAAGATGAATAACTTGAGGATAGCTTTTGTCCAAAGTTGATCCTGACGTTCAGGATCTGAATATACATTATTATAACAATAAACTTTTTTAGGTTTTCATTATATATAGATAAGAAAGAAAAGAAAAGAATACAAAAGAAAGTACAATAGAGTGTGGAGTTGTTATTTAATATTTTCGGTTTCCACATCAGATTTCATGGGTCCCATTTTTCTTGCCACAATACGTGCTAACATTGTAGTCCCCTCTGCCTTCCACACTTGGACAATCCAATTTACATACAAGGCACCCTCATAACAGAACATAATCAAGTCCAACCTTATCTAGCCGCGTCCTTACCCACTGGACGCAAACAACGAACAAACACGGATTAACTTTGCGCACACGTAATTTGCTCGGTAAACTTTATTACTGCTATAAGTTTGCAAAATATTATTATCTCACGTTAGATGTCATCATGTCACCTGAGTTAGGATTTCGGTAATAACTCACACACGGGCACTGCGTTCGTCGTGCATTTATTATGATTAACGTGCGCGGTTTAGAAGTGAGAGTTCGCGTTGTTTGATGTGTGTTCGCAATGAATTTTCTTGGATTATTTATTGTACAAAAACACAAAATATAAGCTTAATTCAAAGTTGAGTTGTCTACCAGAAACATTTAGCTGATAGAGAGATGGCATTATACTTAGAGAGTTAAGTCGAGTGTACATTAGTGAATAAAATAATAAAACTAATTAAACACTATACTTATAATAATAAAACACTTTGAACGGATTATATTATAGATTTTAGTTTTTCCTAACATTTCGAACACTCTGCAGCGTTCGTGGTCGCGGGACGACTAAGGTGACAGACGTGGTTACAAATTATACGTAAATAGTCAAGGACTCATCATAACAGCTTAAAGTGTGACGCGGAGCTCAAAGTAGGGGGAGAAGAAAGCCGAAGAAGTCGTGTAATAGGATTCATTCTTAAAAACTAGATACTGAAAGCGTTCACGAAGATATGTGGAAGGATTGATATTATAAAGAATACATTAAAGAGGAGAGAGAGAGAAAGAATGTGTGAGTCTCGACGCCACCAAATCAGCAACCACTCCTAGTGGTATTTCCGAAGACCAAAAATAGAATGGATACACTGGTTCTGCAGGCGTATAAGTTTATTTTGAAGCTCTTTAGTTGCGTCGAGATTACAAATATCAGCATAGTAATTTTTTTTTTTTTTATAACGTTGCGCCATACTAGGATTTCTCCTGTGTCGTGGGTGCGTTTACAGACTCAAATTCCACACACATTACACCCAGACCCGGAACAACTATCTGCAGATCATACAAATATTTGTTCCGTGCGGGAATCGAACCCACGACCCGGAGCGCAGCCGCCGTCTGTATCAACCACTGCACCAACCGTGCCGTCGTCTTAAAGTAGAAAAAGAGATTGCGCAAGAGTAAGAGGTTACTGAGAGTTTGAAATGTAAAAAACAAATATGGACGTTAAGAGACTAAAATCAGCAGAAAATCTTCCTGCTTATTGCTGAGATATGAGTATCCCAAGAAAGGTTGGAGCCGATAACAAATTACAGTACAAATTCAGCAGGCAATTAGAGAAGAAGTAAGAAATCAGTTGTTTCTGGGCTACATCCTGAAGGGCTATGGAATAATATTGGAAGAGTAAATATGGTTTGGAACTGGGATAACGAGAAAGGATTTAATACTTTGGGTAGCAGTAAGTCATGAACGATCTTATAAGCCGAGGGAAAGAAAGTTATATGCAGAGAATAATTAATAATAATGGGCAATTAAAGGAACAATTTCGATCAAAATGGGAAGAAGCATTTGAAGTTAAAGTTGATTTTGATTATGGTTTGCGTCAATAAAATCTGGCTTGATAAAAATAAAATACTTTGGTAATCCTTTATTGCTGTTAGTAGATTTTGTTTACTTCTTATTCTTGAATTGATTTATCATCTTCAACAAATTGATCATAATTTGTTGCCTGTCAAATTATTCGTTTGGCGGACATCAATCTATTTGCCCAGCGTATAACTACAGAACTTATGACATTAACTTCCTATTTTGAAGACGCCTATATAGATACAGTGAAGAATTTGAACATTCTGATATAAAAGTTATTCAATATCTCTGTGCTGAAAGTTTAAAGTTGAGAACTTCAAAATACCAAATCTTGTGGATACATATCACGCGTTAATATGCATAAAACATGCACATAAACACCAATACTGAACCATTTGTTATAACTAACGCAAAATACAATCACATTTCCTGTACAAAAAGGTGATAACAAAGCTCCCAGCAAATTGTTTTGTCCACAAGCCCGTGTGTATCATTATAACACCTCTGATCATGTTTTGTAAACAAAGTTGAAAGAGCTACATATTAAATGGCGCACACTAAAAGCGTAGCCGTGTTCGGCAAATTGATTCAATTTGCAAATAATCCTGCGATATTGTTGGTGCCTATTGGATTCGCTCGTCGGCGTTGAAACCGCGCCGGTCGGTAATTGATGCGTGAATCTGCACATTACTGAGCGTTTTCTTGATTTGTATTGAGTGCGAATCGGTGATCATTGAGGTGATTTATTGTTCATCACAATGAAATATTCCATCGAGCTAAGAGTGATTCGGTGTCGATCAAATGAAAAAATCGGAGCGCAATCACTGAATTTGTCGATGAAGGTCAAAAATTGTACGCGATGTAATATTGGGTTTGACTTTGTCAGATATAAATTGATTCCTTTTAGCTTTTCTTTCCAAATATTTCTTAATAATTCGGTCAAATTATACATTTGCCCAGTCAGTCAGCCAGTCAGTTAACACATTATATCGCAAAGTGTCTACATCTTAGCTCACCCTGTTTTACTATCATTACGTTTACTTTCTCAGAAGAGAAGCGGTCCAATAGAATATTTATATTCAATTAGGCGAAGTGCCTTTATCTCCCAAGGCCTCCTTTTCAATGAACGCAGGCATAAAATAACTAACTGAATCTCTTGTGACGATACAAAAGTATCGCAATTAATTCTAAATAACCTCTACAAGGTGAAATTATTAAAAAAGTGATGAGTCAAACGGTAGGCCTCGCTTGATATTATAATAAACGCCCCTAAGAAGCTAGGCCCATGAATTTTGCATGACAAAAGAGCTGTCAGTCATTCTATTTTCAGCAATATTTGCTGAGCCATTGTACACGTAAGTCTTGGCTTTGCTTGTGTGATCATTTAGATTGTTTTTCGTGACTACCAATTTATGTATGGTGTATTTTTATCAATAAAAACAAAATTCCTTAGCTAGAGTAAACCGTTTTATTTTTCTGTATAAAAATATGAATTAAATAATATTCTTAAAAAATGTCGAATAAGAATTTAAGTAAATAGATTTACGGAAAAATATCGTAATTGTTAATATTTTTTTTGAGAAAAATCTTTGCCCCACTAGGATTTCTCCTGTGTCGTGGGTGCGTTTACAGACATAAATTCCACACACAATACTCCCAGACCCGGAACAACTACCTGCTTGTTCCGTGCGGGAATCGAACCCGTGACTTGGAGCGCAGCAGCCGACTGTGTCAGCCACTGCACCAATAATATATAACGTGTATGTACCGCTGTATATTTTATATACTTACGCGCAGCATGCATGTGTGCGGTACACATCGATGCAACGCTCATAAATATGAAACACTATTCTATGTTTGACCTCATAAACTTAAAGTCATACATAATATATACTTTTTTTTGTCGTGGGTGGGGAATTCCTTCGCCTTATAGGGGCGGAGGGGCGTGCCAGACTTTTACCAGCTAAAACCACCATAGTGTTCCTTCCAATTACGTAAGGCCGGGTGAGGTGTTCGCCGTCTTGGACCACACACATAATATATACCTGCAATAGCACACGTGCATTATGCAATCATGTGCATTATACATAACGCAACGTAAGCGCCTGCAAGATAATGTAGTATAAAATACCACTTTTAATATTATATTTTCTACGACTTTATGTGACATGAAAGGAGTTCGGAATTTGATTCTTTGTACAAAATAATGAAATAAATACAAACACGTACCTGTGTTCATACGCTGTGTGTGTGCATTTCGTTTGTGACAATATCAAGACGTGTTCGCGGAAAATCTTTATAAAAATGGCAATCTTTTGGAAATTGGTGAATGCTCCGCATACAAACTTAGCAAATCGCTATCGGAAAATACCGAAATATGATAGAAATGCAGCAACAATGCAGGACGCTGTCACTATTCCGCAGTCTCCCTCGCCGGCCAAAGCCGATTATAATCGCGATAAAAACGCCAGAGAGCACCCCCTCAGGGACCACCCCAGCCTTATCCGATCTCCTGTCAAAAGTGTTTCCAATTTATGTATTGCAGCCGACACCCCGCGGTATTATTTATTGCTACGTAGTCTCCGTACAAACTTTTCTTTTTACCCACGAAGCCACTCGAATCAAGATGTATGGCTTTTGATTCGATACGGTATCGTTTCAGGATAACGATAGACATCTTTAAAATTCCAACAGAGTCAACACACAAAGGGCACTCACAAATTCTATCCCTGAGCGAGAACCACCGGAAACCGCTAAGCTTTTAGCGATAACCCGCTAAAACAAAAAAAAAATAGCGCCCGTGTGATTTAGACGCGACAGGTCGCAATCAAAATAACAATTTAGTTTTTACGTTGAAACTAAAACCGTCTGTACACGTAGCAATTAAATGAATAACAACAGTTTTTGTTTCTGTTAATGCGTCTAACATGGTTGTGAATTGTATATCACACGGCCGGTTTTGGCTGACTGTAAACATTTGATGACCTTAATAAGGTCGTATGCAATCAGTTTTCCAAGTGTTTTGTGTGATTTGCAAGTATTCCAAATATGTCGCACTAGCTGGGACCCGTGGTTTCACCCGCGTTTAATAGAATAGAAATTTAGAGTACTTCGACATAGACACTTGACATAGAATATATATACCTATTGGATTTCAAGGGTTTAATTTTTTTGCACGGAACCCTAATTATTTTTCCAAAAATAAAAGTAGTCTAAGTTATTCCTTATAACATCAGCTATATGCCAGTGAAAGGCCCGTCAAAATCGGCCTAGCCGTTTTGGAGATTATCCGGAACGAACAGACAGACATAAAATTAAAAAATGTTTTTTTGTTATATATACCGTATATACTTTCATATGCATTTAGTAAAAAGCTGTTATTTTGACATTACAAACAGACACTTCAATTTTATTTATTTGTAGAGATACACTCACTGGTAGTAGGTATTTTATTGCAAGAGGTCGCTTGGTAGGTACCACCCCAGTGCCAGATATTTATCGCTAAGCAGTAGTCTTTAAACGTTAGTCATCACTGTGTTCCGGATAGGGGGAATGTAGCTAGTGAAATTACTGGGCATAAGAGACTAAATATCTTCATGTCTCGTGGTGATGAGCGCAATGTGGTGCCACGCAGGACAGGTCCTGGGCAGCGATAAAAATGTCATGGGCAGGTATGACGCTCAATACCAAAATAATGACTTGCAGTTCTGGTCACCAGGTTGTACAAAAAAGAACTCGGCTGCAAAAATACAATGTGTCCCTTCCCCTATTCCATTGAATCAATCAATTCAGCCTAACGCAGCCCACCGCTGGATATAAGCCTCTCTCAACCTGCGCTACAACAACCAGTCCTCTGCTTTCCGCATCGAATCTATGCCGACACTTTTTTTCAGGTAATGACCTGGTCCATCTGGTTGGGGAACGTCACACAATACGTTTACCGATTCTCGGTCTCCACTCAAGGACTCGTCTGTTCCAATCAGTCCTTTAATAGACATGGCTACTGCCACTCCAGCTTGCTAATTTTGCAAGCTATGCCAGTGACTCCAGTTCTTTTCCGGATATGCGTTCTAAATATTATCTCTTAAAGAAAGTTGCTGCATAGCTTGCTGAGCAACTTTGTGTTTGTAGACTGGCCTAACTGTCAGTATTGGTCTCCCTATTTCATTGAAGCGTTTTATATTTTAGAGATTGATGTTACCAGAATTGGCATGTGATACTAATATAATACTGTGGAAATCTAAATTATTTATGCTTTTCAAAGATTTCAAATACGAGGTTGTCTGGACCAGGTCTCTTGTTATAAAAATAACAACTTCTTTTCTTTCTTACAATGTTGCACACTTGGTACGGCGGCTAAGCTATTGGCTTCCGGCGCTACGTGTCGCGGGGTTGTTACCCGCACGGAACAAATATTTCATCTGCTTATATCATAGTAACAAGACATGAAATTTGTGTCAGTGTGAGTGGGCGCCAAGTAGTCAAACAGGGATTACCCAATTCGTAATTATCGAACACTCGTGTTAATTACGTGTGGACGAGAACTCATTCATAATCAGCCCATTACTGTCCCACTGCTCGGCACGGGCCTTTATCTCACGTTGAGAAAATTTGGGCCTTCGTCCACCACGCTGGCCTAGTGCGGGTTGGTAGGCACACCCATTGGGAACATTTTTGGAGTTCACTCAGGTGTGCAGGTTTCTTCACGATGTTTTCCTATAATCACATTCTGATCCGCACATGAATCCGAAACGTCTGGGGTGGGATCGAACTCAGGCCCTCTTGTACGGAAGGCAAGCGTTCAACAAGTAGGCTATCATTGCTTGCCACCACATTAGTTTTATCCTTTGCAATACTTAGCATTAAAACAAATAAATCATTAACACATTCTCCAGCACAAAAAGAAAACTGTCGGAAACGAACACTCAAGTTTAACCTCGAAACGTAAAAGCGTTGTAAAGCAAGTACTTACGGTGAGAGAAAAATAAATATAAATTGGAAAAACGCATTTTATTAAGTGCTCCCCGTTGCGGCCATCAGAGGGATCATAACAAACCTCCCACTGAGACAAGGGAGCTGATATTTATTACGAAGATTAATGACACATGTAAAGACGCAAGAAGTACAGAAACAGATTTATGTGGAGTGTGTTGTGGCATGTGTTCGATTGTGGTTGTCGTACTTATTAAAACATAACGCGGATTTTTTTGTGTATTACTTGGAATTTCCTCTTGCGGTTTTAAGATCGAATTCTAGTTTCCTGTTTTATTTATTTACAATTCATGCAGGCACAGATATAGAAACAAAAAGAAAGATAAAATAGAACCAAAAAGTACGGAGATACTGCACATAGCTCTAACTGATGACGTTGGGGCAGAAAGGTTTTCGAGTGAAGACCACGCACTTGAAAACGCAGCGTGGGACGGCCTCCAACGAGATGGACAGGCAACCTAATAAAGATAGCTTGGGAGTCGTTGGATGCGGATGGCATGTAAGCCATCGTTAAGAAATCTATGGCCTCCCGCCTTTGTTCAGCAGTGGATGTCCTTTATTTATTTATTTATTCTTAATGTACAAAGGCGGTCTTAAAGGCATTTTCTACCAGACAACCTGCAGAGAAGAGACAATAAGGTGGTGATGATGATGATATTGAATTTAAGAGAGATATATAAACTGACTTGAGTGTTTCAGTTTATAGCTAAATGGCTAGACGCTTAACTGTCTTTTTTTATTTTCCGTTATATTTTTTCGTTCGTATTAATGGAGTTCTATCCAGCGGGGCGCGGCTAGACCGTAATTCCACAAGATTGACACCGCGACAAAGTCGTGTCGTATCGTTTCGTGGCCGTGACAGTTAATGTAGGTGCCTAACAGAAAATATCTGTGGTTTATGATCACATCTCGTTTTCTGATTGTAATGAAACTTTTATTCGAAAACTGTCTTTCGTTTCTTTTATTGTTATACCTACCTTTCTTCAAACGTATTATGCTTGAAACTCAAAATCAGTTTTCCCGAACACATACAACATGGCCTTGAAGAAAAGTGAGCATACACTCGAGAGAGACAATCTCTCTTATGGTCGGCAACGCGTCATTGTGTCTCCTCTGGTGTCCATAGGAGGCGGTGATAGTTTCTTGTCAGGCGACCAATATAATCGTTTTATGATCTACCATACATACTTTGATATGCATTTAGTAAAAAGCTGTTATTATGACATCACAAACAGACACTTCGGTTTTATTTATTTGTGTAGATGTTTTAAGGGATATTTGAAGCAAACTGCGCAAGGGTTGGCGGTGGCAGTTTCTCTTTTTTCGCTAAGGGCGCCCCCTGCGGTACACGGACCTCAGTGCATTTTGTCTTCTCTATGCTGGCCCATATATAGACTAGGAGAAGCGCGCGGTGCGCCTCAAAGTCTGTGTTATATGTGTACTGACAAGCGAGAAACGCACACACGTGAGTCTGATAATTTTATTAGAAAGATGATGCTGTTGCCCGACTAGGGTTACTAACGCCTCTTACTCCACCCATCAGTGGAGAAGGGTAGTCTATTCTTTGCCGGAAACCACACAAAAAGGTGACCATTGCTCTACCTGACGATAAATAGCAACAATATCCATGGCCATAGCAAGCTTGTGATTACTTATCCGTTACCGACCTGAAAACCTTATCCTTGACCTTGACTGTGACCTTGTCCATGTGGTGTCTAGATCAATAATATAGCAGTGGTGCTACCTACTGGTCGCCTCCCATGGATATAGTTAAAGGCGACAAAACGCTTATAAACCAGAGGAATGCGCAGCAGCATCCCTTCTGTGAAACAGCAGCCATACTGCGCTCACCAAGCCTGCCAAACGGGATGAGTACTGGCAAATTTTCCCCAAAATGACGACACGATTGTGACACGAAATTTATAGGAAGATCTTACTTCAGCAGTAGACATACTTTGGCTGATATGATGCCGACCTAAATCTTAAGATGGAATGCTTTGTGTTCCAGTAAATTGACTGGCTGTTCTTACCTTACTCCCGAAACAGAACTGCGCCTACGCATAGTCGTTACAGCGGGTGAAACGGGTAGTAGGGCTGTAGTACCGCCCCAGTCGAGTCCTTCACATGGAACTCAACTTTTACTACACACTACTACAATGGTCCCTTCACACTTTAGTATATCATCATCATAATTTCAGCTGAAGACGTCCACTGCTGGACTCAGGCCTCCCCCAAAGATCGCTACAACGACCGGTCTGGGTTGGTGGTTGTTGCTCATTGGGAGGTATTGTCATAATCACCACGCTTGCCAAGCGGGTTGGCGATCGCAGTGGATTGGTAAATGTATTCGAAGGACGCTGCTGCCCATTCTCCAGCTAATCCCATAGTTCCCTTTTACGACACCCACGAGAAGATTGGGGTGGTGATATTCTTTGCGTGCATCGGCTATGGTATGCATATCAAACTACTTTCCGGATGACCCGAAAATAAAATACAAAGTATCTTTATGTTAAACAACAAACATTCACGTTGTAGCTAAAACTACTGAAAAATATACGCTGCATTTTATCAGCTACTTACCAAGCGCAAGTTATATACCCAAGTTCCCTTCAGTTAACTTTTACTTGCAACAGTAACGTACGGGTTACTGTCGGAGTCTCGGTATTGTGTGTACTCAACCGCTGCGGTAAGTACTTATCTCTACTTATGCGCCATTGATTTTAAACCGACTCGAAGGTTTACGCACATCGTTTCGCTGGAACGCTATAAATATACAAAGTGAATCATTGCCCGCTTCCGCGCTGGTATGGGAGAAAAGGAAATCTCGATATATACCTAACGTATTTCTCATGGTCCTGTGTTAGCTGTTTAGAAAGAGTATTTTGTAAGCAAGCAAGCAGGAGTTTAACAACTTTCTACTTAACCCCTTGAACGCTTAAACACGATGCGTGTGACACACAATAGAATTTTAATTGTGTCTAGAATTACCGCATACAGGCGGTTAATACATAAGATACAAGACAATGCTCCGATACTCATTAAAAGGGACCTAACAATATTTATTAAAATCCTCATCATCATTTCAGCCGAAAAAGATTCACTGCTGGACTGAAGCCTCCCCCAAAGATTGCCACAACGATCGGTATGGTTTTATGTTGTGGGCCCATTGGGGGGTTTTGCCTTAATCGCCACGCTTGGCGCACTGGTTGGCGATCGCAGTTGAGTTAGAAATGTACTTAAAGGACGCTGCTGTCCATCCTCCAGCTAATCCCATAGTCGCTTTTTACGACACTCACGGGATGAGATGGGGTGGTGGTATTCTTTACCGGCGTCACACGGCATAATATGGCACGGTAAAATACCTAACTTTATTTAGTAAAATAAATAAAATGAGAATGAAACTGCGACAATATAAGTCCATCAAGGCGTCTTTTACTAATCTGTGCATATTAGATTATGTAAGAAATATCTTGGATGATTAAGTATATCAAAGTTTTGTTCTTGTTTTTATTTGATCAAAGATTTAAACTTTATTAGACAAAGCACCAAGATTATAAAATAAAATAGTGCGTTTAGAATTGAATATGGCTCTTGTCAAAGATCACATATTGGACTAAGAGATTGGATGAGTTGCATGATGTAGACGTCAAACATCAAATGAAGAATAGAATGTGAGGCATACATAACACAAAACTAACAGACTCAGCTTTGTAATCCGAATTTAGGAATGACCCCAAAAATGTGTGTATAGCTAATATACCGATATAATATAATATACGCCGATATTTTATACCACCGCATGTACGAGGGCGGCACTGAAAATTTCGGGAATCAAGGAAGTGACACAACATTACTATTTAAAAATGTATTTATTGCTTTTCGAAGTATTCTCCGCGAAATTTGACACATTTTTCCATACGATGGAACCAATCATTGAAGCAACCATTCCATTCGGAAGTCGGGGTCTCCAAAATGGCCGTTTTGTAGGCGTCCACAGCTTCTTTAGGCGATGAAAATCTCTGTCCACGCAATTTATTCTTTATTTTAGGGAAAGTATAGAAATCATTAGGGCTTAGGTCGGGGCTGTACGGCGGGTGGTCTAATAATTCTATGTTTTCTTGCTCTAAAAACTCTTTTGTTCTGTGCGCGGTGTGAGAACTCGCATTGTCGTGATGGAGGATGATGCGGCGGTTGCAGTTCTCTCTACGGAGTTCAGAAACGACCTGTGGCAAACAAATGCTAGCATACCATTCTGCATTAACCGTTCTTTGTCCCTCAAGAGGAATAGTCGTAACATGGCCGGTTTTGGAGACAAACGTGGCCACCATTTTTTTTGCAACACTCCGTGAACGAACAATTTTTGTTGGCTTTAACTCATTTTCGAACACCCAAACTCGTGACTGGTTTTTTGTTTCGGGTTCGTACGCATATATCCAGGATTCGTCACCTGATACGATGTTGTATACAGCATTTGAGGATCCTGCGTGGAATCTTTCGAGAGTTCTGATGCACCAAGTAACGCGAGCCGCTTTTTGCTCTTCACATAGCAAATTCGGTATCCATCGGGAAAACAACTTTTTTACACCTAATTGTTCATGCAAGATTATTTGTATTTGACTCATGCCAATGTCTAAAGTTGCCTGAATTTCGCGGTATGTCACATGTCGATCTTCCTGAATCAGCTTGCGCACAGCATCAACGTTTTCTTGGGTGACTGCAGTTTTTGGACGACCTTGACGAGGATCATCACTGAGCTTGACACGTCCACGTTGAAATTCAGCAAACCAGCGATAAATTGTGGTTTTGGATGGGGCTTCATCACCAAATGCAGAAATCATCCGGTCAACACACTGTTTTTGTGTTAAACCACTTCGAAAGTCATAATAAATCATCGCTCTTGAATTTTCTCGAGTCAATTGCATTTTCTCAACGACTTAACAAGTTTGACAAAACCTTGTGACAAGACCGTGAATCTTTTTTTAAATAAATAAATGGTATTCGATTTGTAAAACCAAGGAGTTTTCAATTAAAAATATTTTAATATGACAGGAACAGTGGAAATATTCCATTCCCGATACTTTTAGTGCAGCCTATGTAAGGTGGTCATCACAGATCACCACAAATCTCAGCAGCTCAATAAAATATGGCAAATCAAATCTGCAGCAAGCCATAAACGTGGAAACGAGGTGCGCTGTAAAACACAAATATCCCCAGTGAGGAGGGAACTTTCCACGGAATTTGTTCGGAGAATGAAGTCGATCGGATAATATCGCTATTTATGGTATTTCGCTCGCCTTTTTTTCTATATCGACAGATTTCTCGGCGCGATTTCGTCGTGGATGCCGGAAAAGTCGGTTTAGTCGCAATAAATTAGGGTTGTTACGTCACTATCGTAATGTATAGTGTCAACAACACGTGCCCTAGGGAGGTGCTGCCAATATTTATTCTGTTGAATGTAGTATCTAACTATTCGGAGTTTATTTTTGGAGGAATGGGAAGTGACGCGTTGTTCTTTTTGTACGTAAAAGATTACATAACATTAGCCCATGTCCAACACCACTTATAGTATTTACGGTTGCTGCAGTGGCTGATACAGTCGGCTGCTGCGCACCGGGTCGTGGGTTCTATTCCCGCACGGAAAAAATATTTGTACGATAGTTGTTCCGGGTCTGGGTGTAGTGTCTGTGGAATTTGTGTCTATAAACGCACCCACGACACAGGAGAAATCCCAGGCTGGGGCAAAGTTTAAAAAAAGATGTCTTCATAAATGAACATGTAAAATTGGTGGGTAACGGTCGGCCTCATTTCGCCCAAGATAATCAATCATGAAATTATAAGTTTTTATTTATGAAATAAATATTACAGCGTGTTTCATAAACAACCCGTCACATCAGGTTAGTAGATTTAAGCAATTTTCGAGTAAGCTTCATTATGCGCATCATAAGAACATGTAGGGATTGTAAGTTCGAATAAACGTAAAAACTTGCAACACTATACCGACATGATTTGTAAGACTTTTTTTATATTATTAAGTTTAATACTTTCTTCCTCGTATGGTTTGTGGCCAACTTTGTATCAGAGTTGTTCAAGCCTCCTAAAGGCCTCCAACTTAGCTTAAGGATACCGTCAAATGACAACCGGGACCGTGATTGTCCGTGTTCTCTGAAACACGGAGACGCTGAGCTAAAATATCACTATACGGTCACTCATCCATAGACTAACCGCGCCAAGTGTTGCTTAACGTAACTGATAGTTTGCTGATCAGTGAGAGTTAGCGTTTAATACTTGAACTTCAGTAAAAACAAAGTAATACCTGAATACAATATTTAATTTTACATATTTTTTTGTATTTTAGCATTATTATGTATATGTGTTGTTTTTAGTTATTATTATTTTTCGTTTATTAACAGTTTCTTCTTTATTTTTATTACTAATACACACTGTGTCTACATTTAAAATTAATCTCTCCTGTCGCAGGTCGGCTGGCAGAAATTTCTCTAGAAATAAGGAGTACCTTTGTACTTAGGTGTCCCTATATTCTCTGTATTTTCCTACTGTTGTGTGTACATAAATTATAAATAAATATTTGCTTATAATTTTCCCGCTTTCATCATTTCGGCCGAATGAAATCCACTGCTGGACACAGGCCTCCCCCAAAGATCATCACAACCACCGATATGGATGTGTTGTGGGCTCATTGGGGGGTTTTGCCATAATCGCCACGCTTGGCAGGCGGGTTGGCGATCGCAGTTGAGTTGTTAATGTACTCGAAGAACGCTGCTGCCCATCCTCCGGCTAATCCCTTAGTCGACTTTTACGACACCCATAGGAGGAGATGGGGTGGTGGCATTCTGAGCCGCTTTAATTACGCGGAAAAGGGCTTACCCACATACTTTAATAGTACTAAGCTCCAAGGCAGCTCTAACCAAACAATATACAATGACCTGCATCACGTTATAATGCATCGACATACCCAAACATATTCCCGTTCTATACCTGGTGGCGTATTTTGCGCGTTTCTGTTGCGGTAGAGGTCTGGGTAATGAATAGCCCAATTTTCCGCATTTTCCCCCATTAACAACATCCGGCCGCTACGGGTGACGCGGCCGCAAATAATGGACGCCCGTATAACTGTTCGTTTGTTTGATATGAAAGCCTTTTTATGAAATAGGGTAGTATAGGCTAGGCCTCGTCGACTAACCGCGTCCGCTTTTGTTTCGCTTTTTATGGGCACATGAAAGCTTGAAGTGGATGGGTTGAGTGAGTGAAACAGTTTTTGTGTATTACGTTGTTTAGTTATTTTTAGGGTTCAGTACGTCTGAATAATAAAACGTGTAAACGTGTGTCTGTCTATCTGCCAGTCTGTCACAGCTGATTTCCGAATCTACTGGACTGATTAAGTTGAAATTAGGTACACATATGAATTTCCGCGACCCAAAATTACTTTATTTACATGTCCGTGGACATGTAAATAAAGTAATTTTGAATATAGACCCTCACATTAGGGGGGAAAATTTGAAGAAAATACAGTTTTGCTAACTGTACCGTGTAATAAATATATCAATGGAAAGCTTTATTATTTAATAACCTAACCAGCCAAAATATACTAAACCACCAACCCAAATTATAAATATCCGAGTATAACTCGGATATATACACCGCATTTAGTTGGCTTTATAGTCTCTTAAACCTCACTTAATATCAGCAATAAAAGCTTAACCGCTAACTTGAATAAAATAGAGCACATTGTCTTGAGGCCATAAACTGCGCGACTCTTAGGATGGGGTTACACCACGCTCCCCTGAAATCCCTCTATGTATGTACTAATAAGGCGTAAAGTCGAATAAGTACTTATTGTAGACTAGTTCTAGAATAAATATCCTAAGCTGGTGTACACAACATTGTTCTTAGCTTATACGTAATAGATTCACGGTGACTTGACCAGATGGTCGCCAAATAGATACCAGATTAATGTAAAATATCTTTTGTATTTCAAATAACATTTTAACTGAAGGAAGGCCAACGAGAAGCGGTTCCAAATGTAAACAAAGCCAGTCTAAGGTTATTTACTAAAGCAGCAGTATTTACTTTAGTATCCCTTTTGAAAATTATATTTATAAATGTTATATTATTTATTTTCTTAGGTATTTTAAAATATCTGGCTAATAAAGTTTTATGAATATTACTTTCTTAATTATTATTACTTTTTAAAGCTGACAATTAGAGTTAATAATAATATTAAAATATTGTATGGGCGTATAGACTATTGATAATAATAATTAAATAATAACAATAAATAAAAGTACTCCAACAAATATCAATGGCAAAATCAAACAAAACATGTAGCTAAATCAGTAAATATCATCACGAATGCTTTCTGACACGGAATGAACCACAAATTTATAAAATAGCCGTCCGATTGTTGGCGAGCCCGGCGATTACTGACTTGGCCTTCGAACATTATTACTGTGAGCACGCGGCATGATACCAAGTACATGAGACCGAAAGAGATAGATAAGAAATTGTCTGTTCCATAGACGTGTTTTAGGTGAATGACCCTTCGTATCGCTTATCGTTGGCCTTACTTTAGGCCTATGTTTTTACTAAATAATGATAATCGATGTCATTTGCTCTGAGAAAAGTGTTACGATACCAAGTGATTATAATTTTAAAATTGTAAATAATTAAAATAAAACAGTTTTAAACGGATTACATGCCGTATACCATATTTTTGTTTTTCCTATCGTTTCGAAAATTTGGCAGCATTCAGCAGATTTTTCGATTACCCAATAAATCGAACTGTAATGTATCATGTACGTGCATGGTGATGACACCAATAATGTGCAAATACCTACCTACCTATCATACAAAGCGTACTATTTTGTTCAGAATCGGTAATAGAGTCGATTCGAGCAAAAGTTTTGAACTATGTTTTATTTGGTCTCAAAAATAAGTTAAGTTTGTTTCAAGCTCAACACATTAATACGCAAGTCTATTCATCGCACCGACGACGTCGCACTGTTATATTTGACATTTTACCCCCTATGCATCCGCACCCATGCGGCTTGATTGTGTGCGGACAACGGAGCAAAATAACAAACCTGTAACTGTGATATATTTCTTTGATTTTCCGACGCAGACAATTTTAATGATCATCTTTACGGGTGATTCTCGGCTTTTGTATATTCTACAAATAATGTATATGCAGCTCAGGTGATTGATGTGAAAGGGACTTTTTGGCTAAAGCTGATCAGCTTTGAGTGGAAGAGCCTAGCTTTAGTCATCGGTTGACCAGATATGGCTCGACTAGGGAAGTACTATGCTGTCAAAGAATACCGGGGTGAAGTAGCAACATTCTTGGGTTTTGTACGGTGAGTGACGAATACTGGAAGCCCACAGAATTTTGGCAGACATATGACATGGGGGCCTTCAAGGGAAAGTGTTTGTCTGCCCTTAAGGTCGGCAATACGTCAGCAACCTCTGTGGTGTAGCGGATGGTAATGGACAGCGGTAATCGCTTAGGCAAGCTGCATACTCGTTACTCCTATAATATAAACAAAATGCATGTTAAAAGTATCGTGTGTGCTTTGACCTTAATGATCTACTGCCCCGCTCACTCTTGCCCTCACTTCAGCTCTCCACCAGCCGATGTAATATCGGAAGAATCGCTAAAACGCGCGATTTTAATACCACCATTTTTTTAATAACACAGGAAGTCGCCAAATCCTGATACAGCGTCTTTAAAGCTGATAAATTGCTGACCAGCGATGCGTAAAGTAACCAGTGTGCGTAGGGTCCTACGGTGTTAAGTAAGGGCCAAGGCATACACGATACGTTCAAAAACAGCAAATCGCCTAAACGCGATGCAGCCGCAAAATCGCAGCCAATGCAAAAGTAGCGTGTGTGTTTTGGCCCTAACAAAGTAGAAATGGTCACCTAACGTACGAAATGGTGATGATAAGAACGTTAAGGGTACTGGTTACTCTGGTATCATTGAACGGACGCCAGTGTGTGCATGGACTGACTCTGTTTTATAAGCCCGTTTGCCCAGCATAAAGACTGTGGTGTGCGGTGTCCCACGCTTTTCGGGAGAAGATTTTTTACAATAGTGCTCTGCAGTCGAAAAGGTAATAAAGCCAGCTAGTAATGTACGTATAAGTTACAAACAACTTGTAGGTAAGAAAGTGTCTGCTCTAGTGTGATCTTACGAGGACCTGGAGCCCCCCTTCGGTGCCGAAGATGACCGCTCCAGTGGTTTTAGCCGGTAGGAGTCCGGCATACCCCTTCACCCTTCCCCGGGATGAAGGAAATTCCATGTAGAATTTCCACTGGACATCAATAAAAAAAAAAAAAAAAAAAAAAAAAAAGTAAGAAAGTGTCTGTCCTCTTGATTAACATCATTTATCACATCACAAAGATATCTCTATACACTTACCTTACAATATCCTCCACTTTTATCTCTCGACCTTAAAGTTGGCGAACCACCAATCATAGCGAGGCGAGGCTAACGATTTCCGATATAAACGGTATCCGTTAACGACAGCAGTTACCGCGCAAACGGTTCGCGATACACAGGCGGTGCGGTATCGCTACGGTAATGAATTTCCTCTTTTCATTTAGTGTCGACCGGGCTTACCTTCGGCTCGTTTGGCGAAGCACTTTTGCTGGATTTTGTTGTTGAAATCAGTGGAGGGCAGGCATAAAAGTAGATACGGGTGAATTAAATGGCTTGGCAGATAGTGGCCAGGTTTTTGTAATGGATTTTATTGAAGACAAATCTCAAGTTTATATGTTGGTTGGTTGGTTGGTAAATGCCACTGTTTTAATTTTTAATAAAACGATTTAAATAAACTGATTGAAAAAATATGGTAATATGAAATAGGGATATAAAGAAAGAACGACAAAGGCATGTAGAATAAAGAAAAGGGTGTTTGCTGTACGAATACAAATATGGACCCTATCTCAGCACATGCTGCAACCACGTAGAAGTTATGCAACACCTATACTTTTAATATCCGTGTGGTATCCAGATTCAGTAAATAGCACCACTCCACCTCTTCCCGTGGATGTCGAAAAAGGCGACTAAGGCACTCTAAACCAACAGTAGCCATTCTGCGCTCACCAACCCACCACCAACAACCAAACGTGGTGAGTACTGGCAAATTCCTCCCAAAATGACGACACAACTGTGGAAATCTATGGGGATGGCCTTTGTTCAGCAGTGGATACCTTGGCTGATATGTTGATGATGATGATGATGATGATATACTTACGTTTAATATTTTGTGCAATAAATTAATAAATCACCTGTTTTTATTGGTCCCAGTGGAAATTCTACATGAACTTCCTCCGCCCCGAGGAAGGCTGAATGGCATGCCGGTCTCCTACCGGCTAAGGCCACTGGGGCGATCGTCTTCGGCACCTAAGAGGGGCTCCAGGTCCTTGTATGATCACAATAAATCACCTATACTATTAAAATTTACACGATGACTTAAAATACTATCAAAGTGTATCTCTATCTTTATGTTGTTTGCCCGGGTCTGGGTTTTAACGACTAATAAAGATTTGACTGTCTCTTAGTGGCTTTGCCTTATTTAATCATCTGTAAGTACTCATTGATAGACGGAGATTAAGATGTAATGGAATCATCTGTAAGTACTCATTGATAGACGGAGATTAAGATGTAATGGTAAAAGTTGACAAGTTAAAGCCGAAAGGATAAAAATATCGTAAAGAGGAAGAGAGAGATCGACTTTACTCACTTTAAGGTATACATTTGTTACCTTAAGTGGTATAAAAGTTAATTAAAATGTGTTAGCTTTTAAATTATATGACAGTCTCATAGCCGCATACAGAAACCCCACTTGGTACATATATCCCGCTTAACGGTTTGAGACGCCCGACTTCCTACCGAAAACGGGCCTCTCAAATCGTTAAGCGGGAATTAAATATTAAATAGCGTTTCAGTATTCAGCCGTTAGTACCTACTTCTTGTTTGACTTATTAATAAAATAGTATTGTCAAAATAAAATCTTCGTTTCTCATCTTGTTAACCTGTGAACGGGTCTGCTGGACCTACCAATGAGCACTATAATGAACGGACCTGAGGAATATTGCCATAATCACCACGCTTTCAGCGGGTTCGTGATCCCAGGATATTGTAAGTAGCATCATGTGGTGCCGGCTACGAATAGCACCATCCCATCTTATCCCGTGGGTGTCGTAAAAAGCGAATATGGGATTAGCCAAAGGATGGTAAGCAGCGTCCTTCGAGTACATTAACAACTCAACTACGACCGCCAACCCGCCTGCCAAGCGTGGTGATTATGGCAAGACCCCCCAATGAGCACACAACACACCTAGACCGGTCGTTGTGGCGATCTTTGAGGAAGGCAGGTGTCCAGCAGTGAACTTTATTCGGCTGAAATGATTACACAGGAGGATACTGTGACCCGCCCTTGATACACCTATGGATGGAGAGGGTGGTCTATTCTTTGCCGGGAACCCCACGGTCTTATTGCGCTTCTATTTCATCATCATTATATCAGCCAAAAGAAGTCCACTGCTGAACAAAGACCTCCCCCATAGATTTCCTCAATTGTTGGAGATTCCTGCACTCCCACAATGAGATTTCTATAATATCCAGTTAAATAACAATACCAAAACTTGAGTGTTTCAATTGACAAATATTTGCTTTGTTAAGCAAAATAAGCGACATATAGTTGTTTATCAAACAAAAAAAGCCTCAATCCGGTTAATCTTTGTATCCATCGGTCCGCCCGGACACTGCTGCCTTTCATTTTCCACGAGTCTGCCCACGGGTATTGATTCCCAGTGATTTCAGGGGAATGCTGCTCTTTTCCATTTTAATCGCGACGGTTATGAATATAGTAGAGGTTGTATTGGGAAACTTTGGATAAGTAAATATATTTTAAACCATAAACGATTTTTATCAAAACTTACAACAAAACTCTCATGTTCAAGTGATTACAGATTCTGAAATAAGGTAAAAAGTTGTCTCTGAGTTTTCAATAAGTCTTTCTACTAAGTCCATTCTTAAGTTTTGTAAGCTGTTTCCAAAGTTATATTCCTTCTAGTATTAGTAAGAGTTTGGTACAATAACATTTTAAAATGTATAGTACATACTCTAAGAACACTGTAACATGCATTGATGTATATTCAATGGTAACATGTGCATATACATTCCCGTTTGGATGGTTTTTATGTAGTTATCTCCAAAATTAAATTATTAATGCTTATATAACTAGCAGAATATAAATACTGAATCTAAAGTACTGCCGTGTGGTGCCGGCTGTGCTATGTGGTGCCGGCTCAGAATGCCACCACCCCATCTCCTCCCATGGGTGTCGTAAAAGTCGACTAAGGGATTAGCCGGAGGATGGACAGCAGCGTCCTTCGAGTACATTAACAACTCAACTGCGATCGCCAACCCGTCTGCCAAGCGTGGTGATTATGGCAAAACCCCCCAATGAGCCCACAACACATCCATATCGGTCGTTGTGGACATCTTTGGGGGAGGCCTGTGTCCAGCAGTGGACTTCATTCGGCCGAAATGATGAAAGTACTGCAGTATAAAGAAATTTACCTATATGTACGTCATGCGTTAGAAGTAGGTATAACTGTCTTCGGGAAATCAATAAAGCAACGCCCTAAGCCGAGGTCCGAGTACCGCCGGGGTAGCGCCTTTAGGTGCAGTTGCTTAGTTCTTAAGTATTTATGCCTCGCTGGAGGCTTTTTCGGTTTCGCCAGATTGCCCGATCAAGCAACATCTGACTAAGATGCATGGAAGAAGCTATGCTATGCTATAGCTGCATTTAATATGCAACAGCCTTTGTAATATATATTACGACACCCATTTTAAAAGTTAAAAGACCCACTTAATAGGCCACGCGTTATAAAATTATATCGAACACGGCTTATATAAGTACCCTAATAAACAGGATCACTCAATGAAAAGCGATCCCTCACTTTACATGCCCACTAAATATTATTCATAGCCTAAGCATCCATTTTTTTGGATTACAATCCATAAAAAAATTACGAGATGTTCTTTTGGCTAGCTCTATTTACGATACCACTTTACCTTTTAATATGCTTTGAATATAAATTGGATCTATCTCCCTAAGATACCTGTCTGTATAAAGTAAGAGAATTGGAAATTCTGTTAAATTTATAAATTAACTACTGAAATATTAATACAGCTACTTGTACAAGGACTTGTACTTACTTTTTATGTTAATCCTAGTGTTTTAGATATATTTTCTCAAGAAATAATGTGTTATCAAGAAAATCTTATGTTTGTAATGAGGCAAATACAGAAGTAGGTATACCTACTTAAAATATGTCTATTTAATCTAACGGCCGAATGAAGTCCACTGCTGGACACAGGCCTCCCCAAAGATCACCACAACGACCGATATGGATGTGATGTGGGCTCATTGGGGGGTTTTGCCATAATCACCACGCTTGGCAGGCGGGTTGGCGATCGCAGTTGAGTTGTTAATGTACTCGAAGGACGCTGCTGCCCATCCTCCGGCCAATCCCTTAGTCGACTTTTACGACACCCACGGGAGGAGATGGGGTGGTGGCATTCTGAGCCGGCACCACACGGCCTAAAATATGTGATTTAACAAAAATGTGGTGCTGTGGTGAGTATTGGCAAATTCCCCCCAAAATGATGCTACAGTTGTGGAAATCTATGGGGGAGGCCTTTGTTCAGCACTTGACGTATAAATGGCCGATATGATGATGAAGCTCCTAAAATAACGATATAAAAAAATCAAACAGTATATTGAGGTTTTTCGAACAGCCTGGCGACGAGTCTGTTTTTAATTTTTGGTGTTAACTCCTGAAGAATCGATTTATATATAGGCCCCCGGTATGAATAATTTATGAGTGAAATTTTGTCGAGCGTTAACTAAAATGCGTTACGTTTTTCTGCGCACTGTCTGCGTTAAAGTCATATATGTGTTAAATGTTATGGATATATCTAATATTTTTTAAGTACCCGTCCCCTAGGCAAATCTCGGACGGGATTGTAAAGGATCCTTCCGAGCCTATCAACGCGCTGTGCTGCGCACACAGCGGCACGTGGCCACGTGCGCGCCGCCGTCTTCCTGGCCGTTCGGTATGAGCACACAGACTCCCCAATCTGAGCGCCCCGACCCTCGAGTGCGATAAGAGACTTACCTGCCACTAGTACTTAGCAGTAGTTTTGTACCAAGTTAAACGAAGTATTTCGAAAGCTGTATACAAATATAATCTCTTTCCTCCCTAAGAACGGGCATCACAAAGTATCATGATCGACTTAGCACGCCTTAGTCGCAAATAAATCCGCTTTGCAATGAACACAGGCGTAATAAAACTATTTGCATAATAACTCATGTCGCTGCGTTATAACCAAGTGTTTCTGAAAAATGTCGTCGGGAAATGAATTTTCCCTCCCGACTTTGCTTTTTAAACTTTTTAAAGTGTCGCTTCCCTTGGCGACATCTCTCGGATACATATTTTTATTACGTTCATTTTTTTTCTTATGCTATATTTGTTTATTCACGAGGCGAAGGTTTTTCCAGTAAGCTTTATTAATTTATAGGCAAAACAAATAAGACTATTTAAGTGCCGGTGCTTTTGCTTTTATTATAAATTGCTTACAAAATGCTGTAAAATGTTTTACGATGAGTTGTTATTTCCCCATTTCACCCCTTTATAAAAACAAAAAAACAAACGAGATTAAACAAGCAAAAACATTCTCCTTATAAACCCCTGATTAAAAATACATAAGTAACTAAATTCCTTATTCATTAATCAAAATAATCCTTAAAACAAGTTACGTCGTAATTAAAGTAATCGGAGCGCAGACCCTTTGTGATAACTTTAGAACAATTTTCTCAAAATGAAATCGTCATTTCGAACCGAGGATGGTTTTTTGCTCCTTGAATACAAGATGAAGGGTAGAATGGAGAGTAGACAGGGAAACATTGTATCATCCGTATCTATAGAGATCTGTGTAATGGCTAGATAAAATTAATTGTTCGCATAATAATACTCCTTTATTAAAATTTTCTTTTGCTGCGAAACTTGATGTTATCTTTAGCCGTCTTCTACCCTCTGTTATAAATGAAGTTATTGAATCATATTCAGAAATATTCTTTGGCTTAATGATTGCAATGCGAAGGTTTTAAATTCATGTCAGAACTGTCTTTATTTCCTTAGGTGTAAGTAGAGGTAGACTTATATACCATTTTTTTTTCGCTGATTAATCTAAACAAGGCTATGGTTTTTATGTTATTATTTTATTTAATATTCTATAGGGTCCGACGTGCTGAGAGGTTTTGGGTACTGGGAAACGAATACTTATACTCCGTTGATGTGGTAATATAAATTTTATTAACACTTCACGTATTCACTTCTAAATTAATAATATAATATCGACCCGGCAAGCTCGCTGCTTGAGCCGAATTAATTCTATTGTGAATGTCATTCTCAATTACAAATTCAAAAATTTATATTTCTTTTCTAAATGGCTAGGTCTCACATCAAAAAGTATCATCGATATTTCAATACCATTACACCACACCGTAAACAGCCACTCCTGATCTTTACAATAAGCCTCCCAATGACCACTACAATAAGTGGTCTTAAAAATATTGCCATAATCACTATGATAGACGGCAGGTTGGTGTTTGTAATCATCATCTTCATATCAGCTAAAGGTATTCCACTGCTGTACAAAGGCCTCCTCCATGGATTTCCACAATTGTGTAGTCATTTTCGGAAGCATTTGCTAGTACTCATCCCGCTTGGCAGGCGGGTTGGTGAGCGCAGTACGACTACTGTTCCACAGAAGGGATGCTGCTGCATGTCCCTCTGGTTTAGAGAGTTGGAGAGTTTGGTTTAGTCAGCTTTTACGACATCCACGGGGAGATATACGAGTGGTGCTACATTCTTAATCTGTACACCATACCAATCGTGATAGTACATTGTTATTAGTATACGAGAGGATGCCGCTGCCCATTGTTATGATATCAGCCCTGAATCTCCTTTTGTGACATCCATGCGTGGAGATAGGGGTGGTCTATTATTTGTCCCTTTGGACACAAACCTGACTATAACTACGAATTTCAGATTTCCTAGAATTACTTAATACAATTACCGCACTTGACAGCCGCGTTTGTGACCACTAAGCGAATAACGCAGCTTTAATTAAGGACGGAACGAAGGATGTTCCGAATTTTAAAATTATCTCATTTCTTTTATTTTTGTTATGGTTCAAACTAATTAGAATTCTGGGCTATGGCTATAAATCGATCATTTCAATCCTCTATGTTGAAGTCGACTGACTAATTGGGTTGGATCAAAGCAGTTGCACTTTCCGTTTTTTAATAGAAGAGTCCCGTAACTGCATTTTTCACTTCGGAAAGTTTCTAGACGAAGTTTTTGGGTGATTACTCGTGAATACCCGCTTTTATAAATTAAGGTTTGTTGTGCATTGGAAAGCTGATGACCGGGTGTTGTGGCACGCGCTGGGAGAGGCCTACGTCCAGCAGTGGACCGATGTAGGCTGATCGTTGTTTGATTGATTGTTAATGTTCCATAAGGTCAAATTAACCAATATAATTTGACCTGCTATTGGAACTTTGAGAAATCCGCTAATTATTATCTCCGATAGAGTCGGGGGGGTGACCACTTTACAGTCACCGTCTCCGAGATGTGCCTATAGGCGTGGCACCAGTGGGCAGCTCTAGTGTGATCATATGAAGATCTGGAGCCTCCCTTAGGTGCCGAAGATGACCCAGTGGTTTTAGCCGGTAGGAGCCGGCATACCCCTTCGCCCTTCCGCGGGGTGAAGGAAGTTCATGAAGAATTTCCACTGGGCACCAATAAAAAAAGGTCGGTAGAGTAGCCCAGTGATTGAACGCTTACCTTCCATACAAGAGTATCTGAGGTCGATCCCGGCCTGCACCACTGTCTTTTTGGATTCATATACGGATCAAAATTTGAGTGTTACTTGCGTTAATGATGAAGTAAAACATTGTGAGGAAACCTGCACACCTTAAAACCGCTCCGTAATGTTCTCTATGGTGTGTGTAGTCCGCCAACCCGCACTAAACCATCGTGGTGCTCACTTACTCTCTACTTCATCATCTGGGTGTATAGAGGTCGGCGGTGTAGACTTGTATGACTTTTACTCTGCTCAACAAACTTTAGATGGTAATAACGAACCTGCGGACGAGATGTCTAATACCACCTTGAGACAGATGGTCTATCTTCCGATAATAGAATAGGTTGACAGATTTCAGGGTTATCATGTCCTCACCCGCTCTTCAGACTTCCGATAAACCCATAACATCCTTTTTTTTTTTTTTTTTTTTTTTGGTGGAGAAAATGCCTGACGCATACCACACCGTCCGGGGAGACTGCGTGGTTATGTGGGGCTTGCACCCACTAAAAACTCCACCGTGTTTCCTACATCCGCCATTTGATGGACCGCGAGAACTGCGTAAATACTACTTTCGCGGCCCATCGGCTGTTGGCTCACGTATGCGCCTACCTGCACATACGGCGATATCTAAAGTATCGCCGCAACTCCAAAGCCGTGCGATGCGGGTGGCAGGTTCCCCGATCTGCCACCCGCTGGCTACCGTTAGGGCGGCATCAAGCGGGCGTTATGCCGCCTACGCCGACCTGTCCGCCTGCGGCGGATTGGGTCAGCCAGGGCGTCGTCCTCCCTGACCCGCTCCGCCGCTTCCTTCCGCAATATAACGTCCTCGCAGAAGGATGCGACCGCCCCCCAAGCCCTCTCACTGCCAACCATAGCTTTTAACAAAGCTGGCAGTGAGAGGTCTCCCCCAGTAATTGCCATGAGCTCACGGCGCTGCGGCACCCAGGCAGGGCACTGCTCGAGAGTGTGCTGCGCCGTGTCCTCACTGCAGCCGCACTGATGGCAAACGGGAGTCGCCTCCCGCCTCGCCACTGTGTGCAGGTACTTGCCAAAGCAGCCATGCCCCGACAACACCTGCACAAGACGGAAGGACAACATGCCGTGCCTTCTCCGCACCCACTCTTCCAATATCGGCTGTACAGCCGCCACGGTCCTATAACCGGCGCTAGGCGTCTCCAGTATACTCTTCCACTGACCCATGACGGCTCTTTGGGCCTCTCTGCGCCAACTTAGGATGGATTCAGGTGGAGGGCGAATACCACTCTCAGCCCGAACAGTCGCTCCTCGCCAATAGACCTCGGCGAGCACCTGTGCCTCCAGGTCCCACGGGGGGGTCCCCGCAAGTGCGCATGCGGCCTCGGCAGATACCGTGCGATATGCGCGTATCACCCTGACTGCCATGACTCTTTGCGGTCTCCGCAACAGAACCTTGTTCTCAGAACCCATAACATCCTAGTGCAACTAATCTATCTTTTCTTCCAGCTCAACGATGTTTTCGTCTGCCCTCAGTATACGTGGTGGTAGCTAGATCACTGCCGCATTTTAGGACTCCCTGCCTCACCAGTGGCTACTATCATAACCAGTAAAACCTGAACCACTGGAGACTGGGAGCTGGTTTTTTAATTGTATCGTCATTTTGGTCATTCACCAGTACTCACTACATTAGCGAGCGTCAATTTCTAGTCAGAATTTCTTTATAAAAATCAAACGATAAAAATAACACTACCCAATTTTTCCTGCTTATAAAACAAAAAACAATCCAACACGCGATGCAGAAAAATAAGGGCAAACTACATCAATCTACGTCGACCATCGGCGACTCATCGGGTAAAAAAATCAAAAAGGTAACCGGCGAACGACCTACGAATACAGATGCCTCTTTAAAGATTCCCGCCGAAAAGACGTCGCTATTATCGACTTATCCTCGGAAGGGAGGGGCAAATACTCACTATAGTGCACAGAACTGACGTCATCGTATGTTTGAAGTGGCATTTGAGTGTTGAATTTGTAAATATTTGGCCGTTTTTGAGGGACGATTGTGAAACGATTCTCTTAAATAGAGTCATTTGTATTGTAAGGGGAGGGTTGAGTTACATACTTGTAAGTGTGGCGTTTATTGACCACTTTGTGAGAGAAACGTGTGGGTTACCGATTGCTTTGTCAGCAGAATGTGTGCCGAATATAAATTCGATCTCACTGTTATGGCTTGGTTGTGGTCAAAGTGTGCAGGTTTAATGGTATTCTTTTACAAATATTATTGTCTTCAGGAGTGAGACTATTATTTATTTATCAATTTTAAAAGGTAAGATCTAGTCTTCTTTTCTTTTGATTTTAGTTGCATAGTGTATACTAATCAATGTTCGCAACAAGAAACACAATATTATGTCTTAATCCACAACTGGAACATTAATCATGTCTGCGCCACATCCGAAACTTGATGTAGGAAACTCCCAAGATACATCAAAAATTCCATCCGTCAGTTGTTTCCAGGTCTTTTTCATAAACATACTCGTTGAAATAATATATTACCATCATGAGATTTCCCGTGTGAAGCTAACAAAATTGCGACTTAAATCAAAGTTATAGTGAAGCTTGTTGAATTAATACAGTTAAATCGATTTAAAGTAAAACCAGAAAGAAAGTACAAGTTCAATCGAGATTTGAATTGATTTCAATTTTAGAATACGACACATTAACTCATAATTTTCTAAATCAATATTATAGCCTTTACTCGCTATGCCATGTGAAATAATTCCACGCACAGAACTTAATCGTGATGCGATGACTGAATCTATATAACAAAATACGAGTTGCACTCCGGGAGTGCCGACAGAAGTGAAAACTTTTATTTATCTAGACGCGTTCGCGGTCTTCTATATGTACATGGGCGAGTCCAGAGATTTTATCTCATCTAAAATTATGCGTACCGCGCTAAAAGAAGTTTTCACTTCAAAAATACGTTCCCAGTAGGTACGGTAATTAAACAAAACTCGTATAAGATTGTTTTCTGGACACTGTTAATCGAAAATCGGGAAGAAGCAGTCTACATACTTCCAGGCAAATACTATTTTAGTAGTTTAGAATACTGATAATAAATATCTGATAACCAAAACAAAACGTAATAATAAAGATTTGATAGAAATGAAGATTTTGCTGAACTGATACCAGACTGATACCAGTGGAGAATATACTAATAATACATCCTATTCCTCTTTTGTTCTCAGGCTTTTCTTTTCAAACAAAAACCACTGTAGGTAGATCCAGATCATGACAAGCACAAAAAATCTAACGAATAGTGTTTATTCTATATTTATCTGGACTCGCGTCCAGAGATTTTATCTCATCTAAAATTATGCGTACCGCGCTAAAAGAAGTTTTCACTTCAAAAATGCGTTCCCAGTAGGTACGGTAATTAATCAAAACTCGTATAAGATTGTTTTCTGGACACTGTTAATCGAAAATCGGGAAGAAGCAGTCTACATACTTCCAGGCAAATACTATTTTAGTAGTTTAGAATACTGATAATAAATATCTGATAACCAAAACAAAACGTAATAATAAAGATTTGATAGAAATGAAGATTTTGCTGAACTGATACCAGACTGATACCAGTGGAGAATATACTAATAATACATCCTATTCCTCTTTTGTTCTCAGGCTTTTCTTTTCAAACAAAAACCACTGTAGGTAGATCCAGATCATGACAAGCACAAAAAATCTAACGAATAGTGTTTATTCGTCTTATTTTTCTATGTAGGTCAAATCGTAATTTATTTCATTTTTTCTTATGTCGTTTGCATTCATTCTGGAGGGCGACATCTGCGGATAATGGCGTCTCCAAATCGTATATTATTATCATTTTATTGAATTTATCAGACCACAAAACACTCCTGTGAAAAATAGACATCCATTGCGGATAATTGTGTTTAAAATTACATTGTTATTTATTTCTGTTATATATGTACTTTAATAAGCGGGGCACATTGCTCGTAGAACTGATGGCCGTTGAGGTAAAAAAGTTCTCGAATGGAGATGCGCACTGAAAAACGCAGTGTGGGACGACCCCTAACGAGGTGAACAGACGGCCTGGTGCAGGTCGCGGGATGTCGAGGTTGAGCCATTAGATGATACTTCCAATATCTAATATATGGGGGAGGCTTTTGTTAGGGCACGCCGTGGTAGCGGCGGTAAGACACGTCATGGAGGAGTGGCATGGTGCTCTCACCTACAGGATGACGCAGGTACTGTAGGACCATGGGTGTTTCGGGAAGTATCTGCGTCGAATAGGCCGAGAAAGGCCGCTCGGTCCTCATCAATGAGAAGACTCCGCAGGACACGACGCAGCACATGTTAGAGGACTGCCCAGCTTGGGCGACGCAGCGCCGTAATCTCGTCGCGGCGGCTAAAGGGGGTGACCTCTCGCTTCCGGCCGTGGGTCAGTCCATCGTCCGGAGCGAGAGCCCATGGGGTATCGTTACCTCCTTTTCCAAGGACGTGATGCAAGCAAAGGAGGCGGCAGAGCGGGGACGGCAGGAGACCACCTTAGATCCCCGCCGCAGGAAACGCACCGGGTGCGGCCGCCGGAGGAGGTCGCTGAACGATCTTTGGCCAACATGAGGAGCGGCCTGCGGGCGACGAACTAGCGGCAGTCCATTGCCCGAACAGAAACAGGCCCGAGATGGCGGTACGCGTGTTCCTTGGGAAGGGCGGAGGGGCATCCCGGGCTCCAAGTCCGAAGTCCAAGAGGACTTCGCCACGATAAAAAGGGGTGGCTTATGATGATGATGATATGATGATAATGATATGATGATGTACTTTAATTTCACTAGAATTAAACTAGCTACCTAAAGCACAGTTACATCAATCAATCAATCTATCCTTGTCCACTGCTGACATTGGACCTCTCCCAATCCACACAACAACAGCCGGTTCTCTGCCTTCCGCATCTAATCTGTACCAGCAGCCTTCTCCAGGACAAAGGTCAAACTGGCTGCAAGCACATATCTAGGAAAACTAACATTCTAAACTAACGTTCAATATAAATATATCTTGCTAACATATATATTCCTACTGAACAATCAAACGTTAACTTCATTAATGAAGAAAACACCTTATTTTCCTTCGTTCAAATAATAGAGCGGCCATATTGTTCGAGGCCAAGGCGGGCCCCTATTGTGTCTTGAACAATAAAAGGCGTATTTCACTCTTCGGGGCAATTGTACGGGGGTCGTGTCACAGTTTTTATTTTTACTTTTAATTGGAGCACGTCACAAAATATAAAGTGCCTGGGAGATCGTGGCCCTGAGTAAAGCGACAAACGCTTTAGGCATCGTTATTAAAAGTATGATATGTGCAGGACACAAGATGTTAATGATAATTACGCATTCTACTTAATTAATTTTTTTATAATAATTTAACATTTTTACTGCTTTTATAATGCATTCTACTCTAGTTACTGTTCAGTAGTCAGGAACGGCGGTCTTAATTGCGAATAGTAGACTGAGAGTTCACCAGTCAGTTATGTGTGACAGAGGATAGGGGTACTCTTTGTGTGGAACTGCGAGCGCAAAAATAGACAAAAGGTCATCACTCTTTTATTGGTATTCTGTTCGTGCCTATATACACGTATCGCACCACCTCAGCCTTGTTTGCTCGACATTTGCCCCCAAGTTAGCCCGAGTAGTCTCGAGCTTAGATGTTATCAGTATCCGGATGAGACGGCCATTTTGTAGTCTATTTATGTTCAAATATATATTTCTTTCATTGTGACCAATATAACTGTCCGTGAACCGTGAACACACCTAAGGTCTTAGCAGAATACCAGCCCTGCTCCATCAAGAAGTAACACAATGCTGAGCTAAGTTCCATTTTTGTCTCTAAGGTAACATCACGCTATCCTATAAAATTGAACAATTTTTTTTCTTTGTGTTTATATGTTTTTCCTAATGTGCAAAGTGTGAGAGCAAAATTTATGAGTTTTCTTTCTTTCACTGTTTCTACCACAGAAATAGAAAATAAGGAGAAGTGGTACGGGGGCGTAACCGCACTACCGCGACATGCGCAATCCGAGCCATTCGGAAAAAAGGCCGATTTATAACATCAGTTGAGATTTGATCGCGTTAGTGAAACGTTGTTAAAGTGTCCCGTTATTCGGGGATAATATGCAAAAACCGAAACAAAAATAATATCTTTATCAAGGCAGAAATCATATACCATATGCAAGTAAAAAATATTCTTAAAAGGGTCTATAAAAATAATAAATTATTGTTTTCTTTATTTTGTTACATTTGCATTGACGGAGCAGAACGATATTATTACTTTTGTACAAAATACAGTGCTTTTTGATCTACCACTTGTAACTAGGAATCGGTGAATAAGAAACGCAGTGAATAGAACAGCGAATGGTACTCGCAATAAACTTACGCGTTGCGTGGTAAGGCCGCTGTGTTGCAGTCCATACGCTCGGCATGATTGGCTGCCTACATAGTCGTGGGTGTGTTTTAGTATGAGTAACCAATTATAATGTTGTGTTTATTCAGTTCATTGGATTGGAACTTGTAACTGTATGCATTGGTGTGTTTTTATAAAGAATGGTAGGGGAAAACTGGATTGCTACTGAACTACATGGCATATAGTAATGTCTTAGATTTTCGTGATTATTACACATTATAATAAAACACTTTTAAACGGATTCTATCGCGTATATTTTTTATTTTTGATTTTCCTGACGTTTTGAATACTTTGCAGCATTCGTGGTCGCCGGATGACTAAGGTGACAGGTCGTTAAAGATTTTAACAAATAATTTACTGATTAAAATTGTACAGTAGATAAAATAAAATAACTTAAACAAAAATACGTGATAGAATCCGTTTAAGTGTTTTATTATAATACATGGCATATCTCCTTTCTTCCAATATCTTTTGTTTCTACATAAAGCCATTTGCGGGTTTTTAAGCCATGACTCATTCTGTTACCACGAAACAAGGGGTTCACACACAGTTTGTCAACCAGAGTCATTGAGCTGAAAAGAGAACGCTGTCGAATCTCTTTTTCGTGTGAAGGGCCGTACTTCCGATCAAGCAGACAGTTTTGAGATACTGTATTCAAATTAGGGTGAGGTGATATCTAATATTTATTGATACTTTCATGTACAATGGTGGTATTTCAAGAATGATAATTATAAGATACATACTAAATAAATACTAAAACTGTGGTAAAATACATAAATTATTATTATATTTTGTCCTAAAGCAATTAAAATACTATTACCCTAATCGATATTCTTGTAGAATGGTAATTTTCATTCTACGAGCATAATAACCTTTTTTTTATTGGGCCCATTGGAATTTTCATCATGGACTTCCTCCGCCCAGGGGAAGGACGAAGGGGCATGCCGGGCTCCTACCGGCTAAAACCACTGGGGCGGTCATCTTTGGCACCTAAAGGGGGCTCCAGGTCCTCGTTTGATCACACTAGAGACCAGGTTTCATACCTAACTTTATTTGCATAAAATTTACACTTACACACTTAATTAGGCGCACTTTTGTATGTACATACATTCAGCAAAAGAAGTTGCTGAATGCATTTATTGAATTTAGAAGGCATTTTGTTCATCAATTCATCAGAATATTAGTAATAAAATATTAGCTAGTTTTACATACATCATCATATCAGCCATAGGATGTCCACTGCTAAACAAAGGCCTCTCCCGTAGATCTCCACAACGAGCGGTTACATGCCACCCTCATCCAACGACGCCCAGCGACCTTCATCAGGTCATCTGTCCACCTCGTTGGAGGTCGTCCCCCGTTGCGTTCTCCGGTGCGCGGTCTCCACTCGAGAACCTTTTTGCCTCAACTGCCATCAGTTGTACGAGCTATTGCCACTTCACTTTATTAATCCTTTCAGCTATGTCGGCAACTTTAGTTCTTTTCCTTTTGCATCAATGAAATATTTTTTCAACCTTGAATATGCAAATATTAAAATTAGATATTTTTTATTCAAGTAATTTATATATGAGTAGGTCACTCTTCATAAATAATACCCATTTATTTTCTTTGACGTTTATAAAAACGTATAAATCAATCGATATCGATATATCGATACTTCTTTCGTCAAAAATGCAAACACTATAAGCGTTAAAAATATTTAGAGAAGTCAACATTCAACGTACCTTAAGAAACCGATAGAACTTCACACATACAAGTCTCCCTTTAGACATTTTCCGCTGTTTTGATGCCCCATCCTCATATCCCATTACGTTTTATGGCACACCGTTGTAAGACGAATAAGATCTTAGTTTTTCCATTACTTTGATTGCTTTTCAGCGTCTCTCTAATCACTTGAGACTGTAATTAGAATCAGGGTTAACGATTTAAACTAGCGTCATTAACCGTTTAGTGAGCGGAAACTTATTTAAATTTAATAGTCAGGTGCGTCTTTTGTTTTTACAAGCAAAACATGGAGTTTGGTTAATTACTTGCGATGTTTTATAAGAAAATTTGTAAGGATTTTTTTTATCTTTCGACGCCCCTACGTGATATTGAACAAGGGGTTTATGAAATGGGTTTTCAGGAAGTGGAAGTAAATCTCAAGTAGTCTGGCTACGTCCGCGTGGAATTTGGATACTTGTGAAAAGGTAATTAGAAAACAATAAAAAGAAACTAACTCGGTCTTGAGTTTTTAAATTTCAAGGTAAAAAACGTTAGATTTCCGTCACCAGAAATATTATTTTTAATCTGACGAAGAATAGCTAGCACGAATATAATATTTTGACGTAAAGTATCGTAATCGTAACGTTAATGTGAGTGAATTTGGAATCGACAAAACATCTATCCGATAAGCATTTTCGTTTAAATTTATACGGAAAACACAATTCGTATCATATAAAGGTACGAATAGCGTCTTTAGTTTAAATAAAAAATATGTGCGAATTAAGTATTTTCAATTCAAAATTCACTCACATTAGCGATACGTTTACGTTACTATTCGTCTAAATATTCAAGCTAGACCCTCTGGTCATTTAGAACCGCTTAATAATTTTAATGTGTAATGAAAGGACAATCATTTGTTTTTGGCGTATTTATTACACCTATAGTCTACTTTGTTTTCACTGTCACAATGTAGGTACTAATCAAGATTGTAATATCACTTTTTAGAGAGTATGGAGTTGCTTGCCGCTGCTTCTGCACCCTAATTTTTGCCCTTTCATAAAAAAATATTAGGGTCTGTATGAAATAAAATCTTGGATTTAATTTCATTTAAGTTAACCCAAAAGGTAAAACAAATCGTATAATAAAAAGTATCGGACTAATTGGTCGCTTACCGCCCTATAGCTAAATCGTCCCAACCAAAGCCTTTTATGACGAAGAAACATCCGAATGCCTGACCGACAGGTTAAAAGATTAAAGAACCCTAAGCACCCCACCAACCAAGCCCAAGTTAAACTTTCCACGGTAGATGTGGATATCGAATTTAGAGCTGCAATCTTATCTACTAAAGACCCAGACAAGTCACTCCCTCCAGTTTCGGTCGACGAAGTCAAAACGGTAGTTAAAAATCTCCAACCCAGGAAAGCGCACGGCTTAGGCGGGAGCAAAAAGGGATCAAACATTTCTCCACCCTCCTCAATATCCTAATCGCCGCTATCTCAGCGTTAAACAACAATCTCTTCCCACGACCGTTATGGGTATCCAAGTGTGTGCCGTCCAGTTATCGCCCCACGTGTCCTCTCAATTTCTTTGCGAAGATATATGAGTGACTTTGTCCAGTTCGTCAGTGTGTTCGGTTAAACAACAACAGCTGAGCTGACCCTGAGCTGCCTGCGAGAAGCCCACCATAAAAATATACATAATCCCTTCTCGTTTCTATTATTATGGCAAGATTTGCTTTTTCACTAAGAGCCAAAATTAACTGTGTAAACACAAAAAAATATCAAGTTTGACTGATAAATTTTGGCCATGAATCTGGCTGTTATCTTTACAATTAACATCAAGAAAATGTATGGTAATTAAGAAATTGTGATGTTTAGCTTTTTTAACTTCCAACCACATACAAATAACTACTTATTATTTTCCTTTTTACGATATTCACACAAATACAAATATAAAACACACATTCCTACGAATGTTACTTTGAAGTACCGTGAACAGGTGCACCGTAGAATGTTGTTTGCTCAAATAACACAACGCTATGTAAAACCAGACGGCGAAGACTGTATGAATTCAAATATACCTTCTAGACTTTCTATCATATTTGACATAAAGTAACTACGACAGGCTTGTATCCTACAGGGAAGTGTGAAAATCGGCAATCGATGTTCGATGTCCGAAAGTTATGGCTTTGTAACTGGAGTTTCAGACCTCTCTTGATAAAATCTAGTTGTGATGTACTGCTAGCGTCTAAAGTAAGCTATTATTGTACAGTCACAGCGAATATCAAAGCAGAACTTTAGGAAAGTGTTTAAAACCTGGTGTTTAAAAACTTTGATTTTCATACTCGATACTTATCCGTGTGGTTTCCGGATTATGAATCGCTGTCATCGCATCTCCTTGCGTGCATGGCGTAAAAGGTGACTAAGGGCTCTAAGCCAGAGGGCTGGGCAGCAGCGTCTTTTTTTGTGGAACATAATGCATTAGCTATTCTGCCAAGCATGGTGAGTACTGGAAAATTCTCCCCGTAGTGACGAATCAATGGGGGAGCCTATATTCAGCAGTGGATATCCTTAGGCTGATTAGAAGATAGCTATGGAGAGAGCTATGCTTGGTATTTCTCTACGAGATCGAATCAGAAACGAGGAGATCTGTAGAAGAACTAAAGTTGGCGACATAGCTGAAAGGATTAGTAAACTGAAGTGGGAATGGGCGGGGCACATAGCACGCAGAACTGATGGCCGTTGGCGTAAAAAGGTTCACGAGTGGAGACCGCGCACCGGAAAACGCAGCGTGGGACGACCTCCAACGAGGTGGACAGACGACCTGGTGGAGGTCGCTGGGAGTCGTTGGATGCGGGCGGCATGTAGCCGCTCGTTGTGGAAATCTGTGGTGGAGGCCTTTGTTCAGCAGTGGACGCCCTTTAACTGATATGATGATGATGATTTGTTTATAAATTTAGATTTTAATCGTACTTTTTTTAAAGACTCATATCGGCCATTTATACGTCCACTGCTGAACAAAGGCCTCCCCCATAGATTTTCCCAACTGTGTCATCTTTTGGGGGGTATTTGCCAATACTCACCACGCTTGGCAGGCGGATTGGTGAGCGCAGTATGGCTACCGTTTCTCAGAAGGGACGCTGCTGCCCACCCCTCTGGTTTAGATTCCCTTAGTCGCCTTTTACGACATCCACGGGAGGAGATGGAGTGGTGCTATATTCTTGTCCGGACACCACACGAGTACACACTTAAAGACTATTAAGTGATAGATATCAAAATAATATTTTGACTAACTTCGACGTTTCGATCAAGTCGCATTGACCGTGGTTACGAGTAGACTGTAATATTAGTCAAAATATTATTTTGATATTAATCTGTGCGCGAATAGACCCGGTATAGTCTTAAAATTATGAATTCAATTCGCGAACGATTAAGAATTACTAAATATGTGATACACTTTTCACGGGACTTAGCCTAGTGTTTGAACGCCATACAGGAGGGCCTGTCCCGGTTCGATCCCGGCCCGCAACTTTGACCTTTGGGATTCATGTGCGGAACAGAATTTGATTATCACTTGCGTTAAAGGTGAAGGAAGACATCGTGAGGTAACCTGCACAGCTGCGAGGGCTCCAAAATGATCTCAGTGGTGTATGTGCAGCTTGGTAAACAGAGGCCTAACCTTTCTCATCGTGAGAATAGGCCCTTGCCCAGCAGTGGGACAGTAATGGACTGATTAGGATAGGATGATAAATTTTGAACTTTAATTAGATTCTATGGCAATTAACTTCATGTGCATATATTTTAATTATTTAGTTTCAAACACATCGGTAATTTACAAGTTTTTACGACACGGCGGCATAATTTGCTACAAAACAAACTAAAACACAAAATGTGAGGCCGTATTTTATTAAGAATGAAATACTACATTTCTGATTTCCGTTTTTTCAGCAACGTAATTTATCTAAAAACCGTAAAACTAGACGGTTGGAGGCAGACACGTCCGTCTCCGTATAAGTACCCTGGCGAAATGCCAAGGGTGAGGGTATAGCCTTCAGGTCATCGTCTTAAACACCCATCAAATTGTTAATAGAAAATCTACCGTAGGATTCGCTAATAACGCTCAATCTCTTTTAACACTGTTTCTTTTCATACATTTAGAGTCACTAAAGTCAACTAAGGCTATCGGCACATCTGGATTGAAGTGTTGTTCCGGATTAGGCTTTATTTTTGGGATTATAAGGGCCTTATTTGATTGCGCTCTACCTGATATGCATGAAACTGTTGGTAAGCTGTGTTCTTGTTTTTTGGCATTATTATACGTAGGTCGGATGCTCGCATCGATTTTAGCATTATTCTACCCCTATTGAGGTATTTCGTTTCACTTTTTTTTTTATTAAGTGATTTTTTTGTTAAGTAATTATAAGTAAGTACTGTAATACTTTTCTAAGTAAGATCAGATGGCACCAAGAACTATTTCTAGAACGTTTTACATATTTTGGAAGCTATACTGAAAATCTGTCAATCTAAATCGTACGTGATATTTACGACGGGCTAATCGTTTTATCTATTTAAGTAGCATATAGTATTCTTTATAAGAATTTCCAATTACCTCCGCGGTGCTCAAATAACCCCCTTTCTACGGTATATATTGTCGTACATCGCAAACAAACATCACAGATGTTTAAGAGCGAACACGCAATGATGCGAGCGCGCGCAGCATCTCTGTGTGTATCGCTACCTGCGTTTATATACTAAATTCAAGTTTGGTTATGTATACCGGCCGCCCCGGGGAGCTGACCGGTTTACAGTCACCCTCTCCGAAATGTGCCTATAGGCGTGGCACCAGTGGGCGGCTCTAGTGTGATCATACTAGGACCTGTAGCCTCCCTTAGGTGTCGAAGATGACCACTCCAGTGGTTTTAGCCTGGCATACCCTCTTCGGCATACAGCCCTTCCCCGGGGCGAAGGAAGTTCATGAAGAATTTCCAAAGGCGCAAATAAAAAAAAGGTATATCGGCCGCATGCGGCCAGTCGGCGGGCTGATTCCGTATGTTGCAGACTGTTTGCGATAGGCGTAAATCTCGCAGACGTCGCTAAAACGTCATTTTGGTATTGCGTATGCGCATTCTGTCGGAAGATCAATGAACTATAAATTTCATCCTGGTCTTTCAATTTCAGACGATTTGCCACCAGTGGATCCTTGGCTGCGCCATGGCTGCTGATGCTGTTTTTAGCTAATCAGGGTGCGGATCGTGGCCCGTGGTCATGGCCACATCAGTGCGAATTCACTGTAACAACGACGTATGGTTGTTTGGCAGCAATGTCTGCACATATGTCTAAGGCTTCACCTGGAAACTCGCGTTACAGTTAATCTGCAGAACCGAGGCTTCATAGCCACACAATAAACCCAGCTGAACTAAATGTCTTATTTATCTATTTATTTTAGGCACACCAATGACATATTTACTGACAATTGGTTTAACACGGTGTCGGCACGGTTGGTGCAGTGGCTGATACAGTCGACTGCTGCGCTCCGGGTCGTGGGTTCGATTCCCGCACGGAACAAGTATTTGTATGATCTGCAGGTAGTTATTCCGGGTCTGGGTTATATTGTATGTAGAATTAATGTCTGTAAACGCACCCACGACACAGGAGAAATACTAGAGCGGGGCAATGATTAAAAAAAATCAATTTTCTTCAAAGCTGTGCAAAAACGCCACTTAAAGGTGTACACGCCATTCAAAATATTAATTACATTATAATTATTACAATAATGATATCATTATCTATTGTTTAACTTGAATTGAAATTGAATTACTTCATTATTTATAGTTACACAATTAAATTAGATCACATTAATTCATTATACGAACTGCACTGCATTCAGCCAGCCACACAGTCTAAATATTTGTATGGCTTATAGAGATTATTCCGGGTCTAGGTGTATGTGCATTTGGAATTTTTGACTGTATCTTGTACCCACGATACAGGAGAAATCCTAACGTAGAGCAGCATTGAAATAAACAAAACAAAAAAATCACTTCATCATCATTAGCCAAAACCCACCCACCTAACAAATTAATGTTTTATAATGGTCAAGTAGACCTTTTACATTGTCTGTTAGTTTTATAAGTTGGTCGTTTAAACGTAAATATAAACGTTTATAAAATGCGATTTAAGCCCCAATTAGATGACAAAATTATTGTGGTAGTAGTTACGTAGAAGTCAGCCAAGAACGTTATATACAAGTTGAATAAAGGTATAACGATCGACTTTTCGGTCCAATACTGTAATGAAACCCCTATGTGACCGCTTAAAATGTCCGTGTCAAAAAGTAACAAAAAAAGGCGAAATGAGGTTAATTTCCATGATTACAAAATATATTAAATACTTTTTACTGGTAGATTATTAAAATGAAGTTAAGTGTGATGACAGTTTGTGAAATAGCGTGTTGTCCTTCAGGGAACTTTAGTTAGTTTTACGGCGATGTATATATGTTGTGAAGTTTTAACGCCCTCCCCTATTTATTTGTAATTCAATCGTTTTAATAAATTATTCAAAATATATTCTCATAATAAAGCTCCAACCATCTTGTTTAAGTTAAATGGCAACCTCTTTTTTTTGTTGGGCTTCTCGCATACACTTCTGGGAAGTGTGGTTGCTTAATCGGTCGTTTCTGGCGAAGCCAAAATAGGCCTCCAGCCAGTCACAAACGTTTAAGCGACGTTTTGTTCTAAAGATTTTGCACACAATAACGGTTGTCATACGGAAACCTTTTATGTAACCGAAACGTTTATTCGACAAATATGTTGGCCATTAAACGTCATGGTTGATACAATTGTACGACGTCGTATAAATTGTTCGCGAAAACGTTTATTCAACATATGCACTGACACCATTGTATGACGTCGTATAAACTAGTCATGAAAACATTTATTCAACATAAGCATTGACACCATTGTAATTCGTCATAGAAATTAGTCGTGAAAACGTTTATTCAACTTTTCTACTTACACTATTTTACTACGTCATATAAATCAGTCCTTAAAACGTTTACTCAAGTCAGAAATTACAGTCACGTGACTGAAATAATAAAAGGTGAACGTCGATAAGTCCGTGTGGGGTCCGGATTAAGAATATAGCGCCACTCCATCTCCTCCCGTGGATGTCGTAAAAGGCGACTAAGGGACTCTAAACCAGAGGGATGGGCAGCAGCGTCCCTTCTCAAAGTCAAAGTCAAAGTCAAAGTTTTTATTTCATATAGGCCCTAATAGGCACTTAAGAAAAGTCGAAAGTTAACGTGCTTCTGTGGAACAGCAGCCAGTCTGCGCTCACCAACCCACCTGCCAAGCGAACTACTACTGGCAAATTCCCCCCAATATGATGACACAATTGTGAAATTCTATGGGGGAGGCCTTTGTTTAGTAGTGGACGTTGTATGGCCGATATGATGAACGTCGATATAACGTAATAGTTATTTAGGTAACTATTACGAGTACGTTATATCGACGTTAGTATATTAATGTTACATAACATGAAGTTGTATAAGACTGCAATTATACGACATTTTTGCTTGTTGGGCGTCCACTGCTGAACAAAGGCCACCTTAGACAGCCGATTACATGTCGTGTTGGTTGCTTAACCATTTGAGGGGAATTTGCCAGGACTCACCACACTTGGCAGATCGGTTGGTAAGAGCAGAGTGGTTATCGTTTCATAAAAGAGACGCTGCGGCCCATCCTTCTGGTTTAGATCCCCATATTTACCTTTTACGACATCCACGGCAGGAGATGAAGTGGTTCTATATTCTTAAATCCAGACCACACAAAATAACTGCTTACCTAATTAAAAATACTAATTAAAAACACAAGCATAAAATTATGACAGCTTCACCCCGTACAATTTAGATAATAGAAACTTTATTACTACGGTAATGACTTTAGATGACTTTGCTGGAGGCACATACAACTGCACAGTTCCCGTTTAAAAACTCGTCTAGAATAGTTCAAAGTCTTTAGTAATTTCGCACCACTCCTTTGAGCACAACTCTTTGTGGGGCCAGCGATAATTACAGTGAGAGAAGCAAAGACTTTCGTAGTGGAAGCGGTCTCTTCTTAAACCGGACACTCTCGATTTGGAGACCCTTTTACGTTTTATTGTTAAGGGTCAACGGCCGGTGTAATAATGCTGGGTTTGGGATTGCCTTTGGATCCGTATCCATATTTTTAAATATGGAGAAGATTAGACTACATTAATAGCTTCATTTAGGGTATAAGCTAAGAAGATTGTTGCATTGTTTTCGATTCCAGCTGTTTGTATAACTTGGCCATCTAGAAATGATAACCAAATAAGAAAATAGTTAAATGGAGGCAATTTAATAAGCCTCCTTCAACAGTCAGTCGGACTAGTTACGAAAATGAATAAGTCAGATACAGGAATAATGACTGTGGCATGGCATGTAATTATGGAGTACTTACAAGTTATTGCTAAGCTATTGAAATTAAAAAACATCCTAATTTTAATAGAGAAGATGATTGGCAGGTACCACCTGTTTGGAATCCAGTTATTAAAATAATAAAGTCCCAAAAACCATACCGCACTAATAAACATCAAGACACTGAGTGATTACTGCGTGAATCAAAACTATTTTTTTGATTAAAATTGTACGGCAGATAAAATAAAATAACTTTTTAAAATCTGTAACGACGCCTGTCACCTTAGTCATCCTGCGACCACGATTGCTGCAAAGCATTAGAAACGTCAGGAAAATCAAAAATTTATAATATACGCGATATAATCCGTTTAAAGTTGTATTATTATAATACTTACAAGTTACTAACGCTTCGTTACAGCCGTCAGAGTAAGATCTTAATACGGGATAAACTCTGTATAAATTATAACATGGCTACATACAAGTAATGCTATCCACGTTTTCGAATATAGAGGCCAAAGCCAAATCCTTAATTGGCTGTAAAAATACCAGCAATCGACTATTAGATAACCCAAGTGAAATGCAAAGTACAACGAATTCAGCAGCTCTAATTCACTCGATGAAGTTGTAGCAAATCAAACACCACATTTGAAACTCAAGTGTTTATTGCCTACGGCCAAATTTAATAATCAATCTAATCCAAAATCTACAGATTTAAGATTTTAAAATTCATCCGTTGTTGTGTTACGATCACATTAACATAAAAAAACAGACATATCCGTAATCCGAAATCCAAAGATTTTGGATTAGATTGATTATTAATTTTGGCTGATAGTCGATAATGTACTTCTCTGCATTAGCTAAATACATAGAAGCATTCCGTGCATCAAGTGACCAGTGTATTCGGTATACTTCGACAATTAAAGTCTTTAACGGCGGAAAAGATTTTGAAAAGAAATCCAATCATCGGCAGCTCTTATCCAGATGCGCACTTCGCTGAGCTACTCAAAACACATGTGGCTGCTAGTATTGACAGCAAAAAGCACAAGGCTCTGGAACTTCAATTATATAAAATTCTAACAAAAGATCCATTGGAATCGTGTTTTCCAAATGTAGAAATAGTGTTTCGCGTTTAAGTTTTATGTTTGATGATCACAAACGGTTGCGGATGACGGTACGGTTGGTGCAGTGGCTGATACAGTCGACTGCTGCGCTCCAGGTCGCGGGTTCGATTCCCGCACGGAATTTCACGAAAATTTGTATGATATGCAGGTAGTTGCACCGGGTCTGGGTGTATTGTATGTGAATTTTTTTTATGTAAACGCACCCACGACACGAGAAATCCCAGTGCGGGGCAAAGTTTAAAAAAAAACTCGGTTTAAAAAAAACTGCAGAGGAGAAAGTTTTTCAACATTAAAACGAATAAAAAATGTATTCTGATCCAAAAAACTGTTATTTTCAAAGCCCCATCTTTTCTATAAAGCTGACTTCACGAATTCAACATGTAATAGTTTCACACGAGCACTCCCAAACTGCAGATGAATATTCTATAATAAAATGTTTTACCTTCAAGCAGTTTAGCCGTCGTCGTTGAATTTAAATTGTTATTAGAGGTTAATGCAAACAATTTAGCTAAAACTCTTTACGTGTTGCGACCTAACCAAATATGTAAAGCAAAAGCTTACGTAAAAACATCGTGTTGGAACACCTGCATGGTCATCATACACCGATATTCTGTGAAATCGGGGTTATTTCGTTCAGACCATTCCACTTTATTGATATAGAATATTGGAAACACAGCGGCATCAGCGACACATTTGAATTCAGAATGTTTTCTGTTACAGGTTTTTGCGCAAATAAATTTCAGCTCTATTACGTAGGTACAAGGCTTAAGTTCATGTGAGTTATTTAGGGTTGTTTGGTGGAAGGGCGAGAGAACAGACGTCGATTTGTGAGCCTGCTCTGGTAGTTGGAACTCTGCCAACGGTTAGACGTGGTGCACTCCGGCTCCCGGCCGCGCCGGAGCTTTTGCCCACAACGTTTTATCTATTCAGAATTGAAAGCGCTGATAATAAAATTGTCTGGACATGTTTACAACGCCTGCAGACCGTAACTTCATAACGCTAATTGTTTTTCTAACTGTTAAGCTTGCTTCTGTTTGTTGGTTCTGCAAATAAAGAAAAATGTAGAAAAGTTTCGGTAAAAATTAATACCAAAGTGAAAAGTCAGAATATGTAGCGTATACCACCCAATGACAACGAATTAAGATGCATATTATTATATCACTAATTTCTACAATAATCATATCAGCCAAAAGTCGCCCACTGCGGAACAAAGGGTTTGGGCCGCTCCAGTCACTAATTCCACTCCGCCATGCGAATATCCCTAGTGCAAAAAAGGTCCTCAGCCACATTGGACCAACAGAAATGGCAAACTATAAGCGTATTGGGGGCGGGATGCACATGATGATGATGATGATTATTAAATTCAATATGTGAATACATCATTCTAAATTAAGGTATACACTCTATTTTCTATTAAAATCTGTACTCATCTGTTTGTAGGTGAAGATCATTTTTCATATGTTCACTTTTTAATTGAAAAGAGAACGACGACACAGAAACTAGAGTCGTACAAAAAAAACGAAAGAGATACAGCATTTTTCCTATTACGAAGCGTCATACACTGGCAGCTTTTATTAAAGTAAGGCCAAGTTCTCCCCATTTATAGCATAATCCAATCAGCTAAAAGGTTCTGTGAGAGCTCTGATTTATACTGTAATCAATCGTGATATTAGTAAACGGATGTAGACGCTTTTTACATTTATGAGTCTACGCCAGACGTATTTGTCGGGCTCTAACTATTACTTATACACATAAGACATCAGCTCGTAGACGTCCACTTCTGAACATGGCCTCCCAATTATCACTACCATAAATTGCCATAATCACCACCATTGGCAGGCGGATATGTGATAGCATTATGTTGTTATTAGTACACGGGAGGATGCTAATAACAATTGATAACAACGTTTAGTCACCTTTTGGGCACCCATAGGTGGGAGAGCGGTGGTCTATACTTTGCTGGAAACCAGCCGGCAAAATTAAATTGCAAAGATATTCGGAAACGTGAGATTTATTTTTGTATTGTTTGTTATCTCTACAAATAAATTAAATTGAAGTAACTGTTTGTAATTTCAAAGTAATAGCTTTTTACTAAATGCAAACGACAGAATATACGGTAATTAATACAAAAAAAAATGTTTTGTCCGGCTGTTTGTTCCAGCTAATACCCGAAACGGTGGGACCGATTTTGACGGGACTTTCACTGGCAGATAGCTGATGTTATTAGGAGTAACTTAGGCTACTTTTATTTTCGAAAAAAATAAAGAGATAGGATTCCCAGCAAAAAAAGCCCATGAAATCCAACATATATACTCCATATCAACTGTCTATGCCGAAATACTCTAAATTATTAAATGGCGGGTGAAACCGCGGGGCACAGCTAGTTAGGAATATGATTTTAGTAACAATTGAAGAATTATAATTGATGGATCGTGGATGATGAGGATGAAAATGTGGTGTTTTATTTGAAGGGTAGGATTTGGACTGTACAGTATATAATCAGTAAGTATCTTACTCTCACCCCGTGTGTATCGTATAAGGCGACAATGGGATTAACGGGAGGAGCAACTCAACTGCGATTGACAACCAGCCCAAGATGCGTGGTAATTATACAACTTCCAGCCTCTTCCCCCATCCCCAATGAACACACAACACAAACCTAGATCGGTCGTGGTTACGATCTTTGTTGCGACCAGCAGTGGAGGTCTTTCGTTTCAAATGATGATGATGGTGAAGTTTCTTACTCCTTATGTGAACGTTTATGTATTTAATTATTTGAATCTCCATCACGCTCAAGTGGATTTTAATGTAATTTGTCATAGAGGCAGATGACCTTCGTGTCGTGGAATTTTATATAGGATAATTTTTATTGAATTATAAAAATAAATCTATTACCACTAGATTTTAAATTACGCCCAACGAAGCGAGCGAAACACGTTGCACCATACAGTGTAACTGGGTTGGATCTGAATGTAAAGAATCATTTGGGCCTTATTGAACTTCAAGTCATTTCTCTGAAATATTCTACTTGATTCAAATGTTTTTACAAAATCTTTTTCTGTTTTCGAAGAATGAAAATGATTTAATTTAAGGATGATGAAAATTATTATCGGCTGTAGTCGAAATTATACCAATTTATAATTTGAAGTTAACTTGTTTTTATAAAATCATGAAATTTATTTGTATGCAAATTCTTAATTTATAAAAATAAAAGTGTTAGTAAATAAAAACATAAACACTCATGTTAGTATCTTATGCTAAGGTCTGGAGTCGAACCACACACTATCCACGTAGCATGTAGTAATTACGTACTCGTAGACGTATGAAGTCCGATCCAATGACGCAGCATCGGACAATCCCACCTACTGCACAATGTGCTCAGGATTCTATGGGAGCTGACACGCATTCTGCGAAGGATCGAGGCACACCGCTTCCGTATGATGGCCCGAAGCGCTTCAATTATGCTGCTTCAATAATGCTGGCGGGGCTGCCACGCCCCACCAGCATCCTGAACGCATTATTACACACACGCAAGGCGTTGTATGACCTTTGCGTATACCTAACCCATAGACTGCTCGTGTAGAATGACTGGCAGTAATGATGATGCTTTCATTTGATTGTTTGAAGCGTTTTGTATGGAAAAATCACGTGTATTATCACTAAAAAATGTTTTGTATTTATAGGTGTTTGTTTTCCCTGATGTTTTGCATGTTTACTTAACTTTACTTGCCTTAACGGCAACATACATGTTTGTTTTTGTGCATGTCTGTCTAAGTCTCAGTACTTTTCGAATGATATGAGTTTCATTGCATTCCTTTTATAGTTAATACTTTAAAAAGGTCTTCAATTGTCGATGTTAACATCATCTCAGCTAAAGGCCGTCCACTGCTGAACAAAGGCTTCCCCTAAGATGTCCATATTTGTGACGTAATTTTCCATGAAGATTACGCTGTGCTAAAAAAGGTTAAGGTGCGGCTGGGTTGATCCTTGGACAACTCCGCAAACAATTTTTTATATATGGATGTGCTCATTACAATCAACCACAAATTGCACCTCATATAATTCGGCAGAATGCACGTTAACCATTTTTAATGCACCCCCAGAGACGAGGGTGCGTACACTTAATACGTGCCCTGTATTTTAATTCGGACAAAACACGCAGTATACACAGGAATTTAATTTCCGTAGTATAATTTATTTTTGTGGTCACTCTATTCGTGGGCAGTGTACGATATTGAGTTTCGTCTTATACTACAAGACATTAGTAGCGTACAGCGATATATTATTGGTCGTTGTAAAATACTCGTTTTCCTTTCCAATAAAGTTTATTTGAGGCTAGATAAAATATGAGATGTATACATCTTTTAAGTTAAAGTTGTGTATACCAAATAATAATAATTTGCCGTGTGGTGCCGGCTCAGAATGCCACCACCCCATTTCATCCCGTGGGTGTCGTAAAAGTCGACTAAGGGATTAACAGGAGGATGGGCAGCAGCGTCCTTCGAGTACATTAACAACTCAACTGTGATCGCAAACCCGTCTGCCAAGCGTGGCGATTATGGCAAGACCCCCCAATGAGCACACAACACACCATATCGGTCGTTGTGGTGATCTTTGGGGGAGGCTTGTGTCCAGCAGTGGATTCCATTCGGCCGAAATGATACCAAATAACATAGTAAAACGTTACTGACAATGCACATTACGGGATTTAAAAAACATTGCTAATACATTCTCTCACACCCTCGTGGAAACACACATGCACATGGACCCTTGCATACACCCTCTCGCACTTCACTCACGTACACTATAACCGCACACAAAGAGAGGACAAATGCACTTTACAATCAATTGTTAGTTATAAAAATATATAGCGCATTCACGGGATGCAAGCAAAGAGATTTAAATCTTTGGATGCAAGATGATAACTGGATTATAAAGGACAAAATCAACAGTGTCGGGACCTGATAAAGTTATATCAACGTATTGGAGAGTATACATCAAGAGAACTTTAACAAGAGGAAACAACTTGATGGCATCAGATACAGGAAGAACAAGCAAGTGGAAGAATTTCGTTTGGTACAGTTTATGAAAGAGAAAAATTCCAAGACTTCTGGGGTGGAAGGCCTGGTGACCTGAAATACAGGATTCAGCCTAGTGTAGGCACCAGAGTCTGACAATAAATTTGAATAATACTATAGCTTTATTGTGGTGATAAAGAAATAAATTGTGATTATTGTGATTATTATAGTACAATCTCCTCAACTTGACATAATTATGTCTACTGTGAAATAACAGCTTAATTACTATAAAATATCCTAGTTGGAGGGGTTAGGCGCTGATAAGCTTTGCTCTGCCTAGTTCGGCTATAGAGGCTAGATTTCAAATTTACACCTATATTTTGCCAAAAGCATGATTTTTTGTGAAATCATCATCATCTGGGCTGATAGACATATCTCATATATATACCTTGTTTATTTGTGTGAATTAAACAATAATTATTATCTAGCCGGCTATATTCCATGAGACCGACTTTTCTGAACCGTGCACTTAACTGTTGAGTTTTCTTAAAAGCCTATAATGGAATAAAACTTGGGTTGTATTGAAATGGAATTTTAAAACGTATAATGTCAAGGGAAAACAATCAATATGTATCGACTCAGTTTGTAGTGAAGTCGGGTCTAGGCATTGGTTACTACCACCGGGATGGGCCGAGGGGGAGGACTTTGCAAGACTGGGCGGCGTCACTTGACCTCCGATTGTTGAATCGGGGGTCCGTCAGCACCTGCGTTCGGTGGCAGGGGGAGTCAGTCGTGGATCTGACATGGGCGACTCCTTTTGTGGCCCGCATGGTATCGGGCTGGAGGGTGGCGGAGGAGGTGGTCACGTTGTCAGACCACCGCCACATAGTATTCGATGTGACCCTCCACCCTCCCGGCCCGAGCCGTCCAGGTCCTAGCCCACCGTCACGGCGTTGGGCCCTCACACAGCTCGACCGAGAGATGCTCGTCGCAGCTGCCAACGTCATGGCGTGGTCAGAGGTCAACCAAGAGATCTTGCCCGATCCAGAAGAGGAAGCGTCCTGGTTTCGAGAGGCGATGACGTCGATTTGCGACGCATCTATGCCCCGAGCCAGGCGCTCCCGGCGTACGGCGGTGTACTGGTGGTCGGAGGAGATCGCGCGACTACGCACGGTCTGCCTGGTATCCCGCCGCCAGTACACAAGAAGCCGGCGCCGGCGAAGTGCTACAGCCGGAGAGACTGCCGAGGCGTATCGGACCTACCGGGCGGCCACTATGACGCTCCAAAGCGCCATTCGCGAGGCGAAGGCTCGGTCCTGGAGAGAGCTCTTGGAAGGACTGGACAGGGATCCGTGGGGGAGACCCTACCGTATGGTGGTGGGCAAGTTGCGCCCGTGGGTCCCCCCGGTGACCGAAACAATGGCCCCGGATTTGCTGGAGGGAGTGCTCTCTACGCTCTTTCCAGCGGTCCGGGACTATCCCGGTCCTTCTGTACCGCCGATTGCCTTAGAATGGGATGAGGAATTGGCGGTTTCAGAAGGAGAGTTGGACCGAGCCGTTGGCCGCCTGAAGGCTCGCAACACCGCACCCGGCCCGGATGGCATTCCGGGTCGTGCGTGGGTGTATGCATTGCAGTCTCTTGGGGACCGCTTGAGACAGCTGTTCACCAGCTGCCTCCGTCGCAGCGTGTTCCCGTCCGGCTGGAAGGAAGCCGGATTGGTTCTCTTGAAGAAGGAAGGAAGGGCCGCGGATTCTCCCTCTGCGTACCGTCCCATTTGCCTGCTCGACGAGGCTTCAAAGCTATTCGAAAGAATAATTGCCCGAAGACTCGTTGAGCACTTGTCGCGAGTTGGTCCCGACCTGGCCGACAGCCAGTATGGCTTCCGGCAGCGGCGCTCCACTATCGACGCGATTCATCGCGTCCGCTCGCTGTCGGAACAGGCAGTGTCCCGACGGGGTGGGGTGGCGTTGGCTGTCAGTCTTGACATAGTCAACGCCTTTAATTCTATCCCGTGGGGTGCAATTAGGGGGGCACTAGTCCACCATCGGTGCCCCCCCTATCTGCAGGGTATCATCGGGGCATATCTGCGCGACAGGCATGTTCGCTACGTGGGCAGGGACGGTAGCGTAAAGCGGAGGGAGATCACGTGCGGGGTTCCACAGGGGTCAGTTCTCGGTCCCCTCTTATGGAACCTCGCTTACGATGCGGTCCTGCGTGTCGTTCTCCCCGCTGGCGTCAGCTTAGTCTGCTACGCTGATGACACTCTTGTGTTGACCAGCGGGGAGTCCTTCGAGGGAACCATCCGGCTTGCCGAGCAAGCGGTGGCAATTGTCGTGGCCAAAATCCACGCTCTGGGTTTGCGAATAGCGCCTCACAAAACCGAGGCGCTATGGTTCCACAAACTGCCACGGAGCAGGGAGCCTCCCAGTTCGTGGATACGCGTTGGTGACGCGCAAATCAGGGTGGGCCGGTACATGAAGTACCTGGGGCTCACCTTGGACAGTCGTTGGGGCTTCGAAGAGCACTTCGAGCGTCTTGTCCCCCGGGTCGAAAGGATAGTGGGTGCCTTGCACGGGCTGCTACCCAATCTCGGGGGACCGAGGGAAGAAGTTCGCCGCCTCTACGGGGGAGTCGTGCGGTCCGTGGCCCTCTACGGGGCGCCTGTTTGGTCATCTCGACTTTCAGGCGTCCAGCGCTGCAGAACCAAGATCCACGGTCTGCAGCGTAGAGCGGCTATACGGATCGCACGAGGATACCGAACGGTGTCCTTTGAGGCGGCAACTCTGATGGCGCGCTTTCCGCCTTTTGATATCTTGGCGGAGATGGATGCGTGGGTGTATCACCAAACACGCTCCCTCCGCCAGAGCGGGGAAGGCGTGCCTTCAGGGGCGCTCGAACGTTTGAGGCAGCAGGCTCGGCGGCGTGCCCTCGAGCTATGGCGCGAGCGGCTTATGCTGCCACAGTACGCGCAAAAGCGCGTCGTCGAGGCTGTCTTGCCGCTCTTCGGAGCCTGGCTCCAAAGGAGCGAGCGCGTCACATTCCGCCTGACGCAGGTATTCACCGGACACGGTTGTTTCGGTGCGTACTTGCACAGGATAGGACGCGAGGTCACGGCACAGTGCCACCACTGTGGAGACGAACAGGATACCGCACAGCACACGCTCGGAGAGTGCTCTGCGTGGACTGCCGAGCGGCGGATCCTGGTCGATCGGATCGGGCAAGATCTCTCTTTGCCAGCAGTAGTGTCGGCTATGCTGGCAGAGCATGAAAATTGGAGTGCTGTGGTCTCCTTCTGTGAGAGCGTAATGCTCCAGAAGGAGGTCGCAGAGCGGGATCGGGAGAGGGCCGATCCCGCTCGGAGGAGGAGGACACGGGGCCGGGGTAACAACCGCCGCGGCGCCCGTGTCCAACACGCCTGAGCCCCCTGTCGACTTTATATGGCGGGGGGCCTTGGGGGTCGCGAGCGCGCTTATTGGGAAATATGCGTGCTCATACCGAGCGACCCCCGGGAAGACAGCGGTGCGCATGTGGTCACGTACCGCTGTGTGCGCAGCTCAGCGCATAGTGAGGCCTCGGGGGAATCTTTTACAATCCCCTCGAGAGATTCCTGGGGGGGTGGCCTCTTTACAGTCGCCTTCCCTCCACTAGAGGGGATGACCACTTTACAGTCATCCCCTCCGAGACGTGCCTAAAGGCGTGGCACCAATGGGTGGCTCTAGATGGAGATCTTTCGAGTTCCTGGAGCCTCCCTTCGGTGCCGACGATGATCACTCCGGTGGTTTTAGCCGGTAGGAGTCCGGCATGCCCCTTCGCCTTTTCCCGGGGCGAAGGAAGTACATGAGGTATTTCCACCGGATCAATAAAAAAAAAAAAAAAAAAAAAAAAAAAAAGGCATTGGTTACTGGGCAGCACGGGGATGCGATAACCGGATTATGTCAGCCGCTGTCAGCTAGATGGGTGACCCTCTAAGATAAAATAGATTACATGGAAAGAGTTTGTTTTCTTATACTGTCAGTTGTTTATAATTACTTATATAGAATATTGTCGATGTATTATTAGTTTTCTTTTTGAGTAGAAGTATATAGTAGTTATGTACAAAAATATTTTTTAAATCCACCCGGTTCACACTTATTGAAATAAATTAAATGGAAAAGTTTGTTCGGTTTAACTGTCAATCTATACAAATAAACAAAACTGAAGTATCTGTTTGTAATGTCAAAATAACAGTGTTTTACTAAATGCATATAAAAGTATAGTATATACTTTTACTACTATTTATAACAAAATAACAATTTTAAAAGTTTTGTCTGTCTGTTTGTTCCGGCTTATCTCCGAAACGGCGGGGCAGATTTTGACTGGACTTACACTGGCAGATAGCTGGTGTTATAAGGAGTAACTTAGGCTACTTTAATTGTATTAAAAAATAGTATTCCGTGAAAAATCATTAAAACCCATAAAATCCAATATATATATAATAAAATAAATAAATAAAAATAAAAATAAAATAAAATAGCCTTTATTGCTGGTTCCTTCCTTAAAATTAATAAATGCTTACTTATTAAAGAACTAATTTAATTTAATCAGTTTTAACTTGCATTTGAATGATCGGCAACTGGATATTTGTGTGGAACAGCTTGTCTGTCGACAAAGGCCTCCTCTAAAGATTTCCACATATTTCTGTCTCTTGCTAAACGGGTCCATACCGGGCCAGCTATTTTCTTTAAGTCATCTTCCCGTCTTTTGATTTGTCTGCCTCTATTTCTTTTGCTATCTCTTGGGTACCATTCTGTTACTAACTTAGTCCATTTCTCTTTACTGTCTCGTAGCATATGTCCCGTCCAACGCCATTTAAGTTGTCTGTAGGCTGAGTGTGCATTTTTAAATTTTGTTTTCTTTTTAATTTCTTGTAATTTTACTCTATCCCTTCTTTTTATACCTAAAATACTCCTTTCTATTGCATTTTGACAGATTTTTAATTTACTTTCTTGTAATTCTGTTAACGCCCATGTCTGACACCCGTATAGTAAGCATGGCATAATGCATATTTCGTATACTTTCTTTTTCCCTTTCATCGGCATATCTTTATCCTTCATTATTTCCCTAAGAGACCAAAACCGTTTCCAAGTATTAGTTATTCTTCTTTCTATTTCTTTATTCATGCAATCATCTGTAGATATAAGTTGGCCCAAATATATGTATTCATTTACATATTCTATTCGTTCGTTATTTATTGTTATTTTTTCGTTTGTTACTGTTTGTTGGGAATTTGTCATAACTTTGGTTTTAGTTAGGTTCATTGTCAGGCCGGCCTTAACACTTTCATCGGATAATTGCTGCAACATTAGTCCCAGAGTTTCTGCGTCCTCTGAGAATAAAATCAAATCATCCGCGAAGCGTAGATGATTGAGATTTTCGCCATTTATATTGAGGCCATTTTCGGTCCAGTTTAGATTCCTGAAGATCATCTCCAGCACTGCTGAAAATAGTTTAGGTGATATAGGATCTCCTTGGCGTACACCTCTTTTAATAGGAAATTCGTTTCCAGTAGATTCAAGTTTAACTTGTGCTGTGCTCGCTGTGTATACGTTTTTAATTATTCGTATGTATTTTGCTTGCACCCCTTGTCTTTTTAGAGCGTCCCATATATACTCATGTTCCAATGTATCAAACGCTTTGTTAAAGTCAACGAACCCTATGTAATACGTTTTATTATATTCTCTATATTTCTGTAGGATTTGTCTTAGAGTGTGTATATGGTCTATAGTTGAGAATTTGCTTCGGAAGCCAGCTTGTTCCTTAGGTTGATTTTCTTCAAGTGTATTGGTAATTCGGCTTAGTACAATTTTTGAAAATATTTTATAAATATTGGACATTAGACTGATCGGTCTGTAGTTTCCTATATCACCCTTGTCTCCTTTTTTATGTAGCAGTATAATTGTCGATTTAGTCCAGTCTTCCGGAATGATTTCCGTTTCTAGGATTTCATTGAACAAGTCTGTAAGTCTTGGTGCTATCACTGGTAACGTAGTTTTTAGTATTTCATTTGTGATTAAATCTGATCCTGGTGCCTTATCTAGTTTTTGTGTTTCGATAGATTTTATTGTTTCTTCCTTTAGAATTGGTGTAATCTCCTCTTTATTTGCTGAATTATAATCCTTTATTATTTGTTCCCCTTTACGACTTTGGTATAGATTTTGGTAGTATTCCGTAGCGATTCCTAGTATTTCTGGTCGTTTGCTGGTCTTTCCACCATCTTTATTTTTCATATTTGGGATCCAGTCTGTTTTGTAATTCATTTCTTTTAGCGCTTTCTTTATTCCTCCTGTTTTTTCTATATGTTTTCTTAATGTCGTTAGCCTTTTTGTTTTCCGTTCTCTTCTAAGTTGTTCGTTAATCTTTTTGCTTATTTCAGCTATCTTTTGTCCATTATTTTTTTCCTTTCTCTGTTGTATAAGTTCTTTCCGTTCTTGTAATAATTGCTTACTTTTAAATGATATGGCTGTCTTACTAGTCATGTTTACTTTTTTAGTTTCTGTTTTTAGTTGTTTAAGCAATCTGTTGTATTTATCTTGAGTCGATATACATTCATTTTCCCCACTTTGCAAGGATATTTCGAGGTTGTTCAGAAGTAAATCAATGCTACCACTGCATTCGATGGCTTTCATACTGTTGTGAAATTGTCGTGCTCTTTTAGCACGTGTCCCTGATAGTTTTGCTCTAACCATTCTATGATCTGAGTTAAAGTTAAAATTGGTTAAAATAGACAAATCTTTAAAAACTTTTACATTGTTAGACATGATATAGTCAATCTCGTTTTTATACCGACCATTAGGAGAAATCCATGTCCATTTCTTTGTTGTTTTCTTCTTATAAAAACTATTTAGGATGCTTAGTTTATTTTCAATAGCAAAGGATACTAGTCGTGAGCCGTTTTTACTTCTATTCCCAAATCCATGACTTCCTATTGTATATTCCTCTCCTCTTTTTTGTTTGCCAATCTGACCATTAAAGTCGCCCATAACTATTATGTTTTTCGATGCATTTGCAATGGTGGATCGTAGGTCCTCGTAGAATGTTTCGATTTTTGTTATATCTTCTTTTCTATTGGATTCAGTTGGCGAATACGCCTGAATTATAGACCATACTTGTTCTTCTTCACCATCTACAGGTAATTGAATGTTTAGAAGTGCAATCCGTTCTGAAACCCCTCTTATTTCTTGTATGTTTTTGGCAAGATTTCTTTTAACCATGAATCCGACTCCGTATAATCCGGGCGTCTCCCCAATATGGTGTAATATATATTTTCCATGGTCTTCTATTCTTTCCCCAAATCTTCTCACTTCACTAATACCAGTTATGTCCCATTTTATTTCCTCCAATGCTAATTCCAGTTCTTGCAGTTTTTCTGTGGTTCTTAGTGATCGACAGTTTATAGTTGCTATGTGTATATCGTTACATTTCATTTTCTTGTTATTTTTTATCTTTAGAGGGTCGTGGTCATTTTCCCCCACGAGGACCAGTCGGCTTGGGGGAGGTTGTTGGTTTCTAATTATTTGGTTTTCTACATTTTTATATTTTTTGTGTTTTCCGGTTGCCGATATCTAATTGTTATTGCTTATTATTATCCGCCGTGGAGGAAGAGAGAGAGTTGGATCTGCCTCTCATGACATCAAAAACGTTACGCCTATTATTTTGTGATGTGGTCCAGACTAGTTGTTTTTTTGCTTGTGTATTGTCTCGCGGCGATGAGGATATTTCCCTCTTTCTTTTATCATTGGTTGTATTATTTTCCTTTACTACAAGCTTGTCGTATTTAAGATATGCGAAATTTCCTTTCTTTCTTTCTTCTTTCAATTGAGCTTGTAACATTTTTCTCTTCTCTAGAACTTCTTTGGAATAGTCCTCTGTGATGTATATATCTTTGAGATTTTTCCGGACTTTCATTATCTCATTTTTCTTCCACGCATTGACAAAGGAAAGTAGAACAGGTCTCGGCTTTCCTTCTGGGCTTTTCTTTCCGATGCGATAAATGTTGTTTATTTCAAAATCCCCTATGTTTACCTTTAAGTCTTTATCAAATATCTTCTTCACCTCTTGTATTAGTCCTGACGTAAATTCTTCTTCTTCTTTTAATCCAAAAATAATAATGTTGTTTTGCTTCTTTTCTCTTTTCAAATATTCCATCTCTTTCTCAACGCTTGCCAATTTTTTTTTTAAATCTTTATGTTCTGCTATAATAGGCTTAAGTTTTTCATTCATTTTCTCCATAATTGAATCAGTTATAGACTCTTTCAGTTCAACCGTCTGTTTCTGCATTTCAATTTTCATTTTGTCAAATAGAATTTGGAATTGATCTTCCATGTTTAAGTTTTAACTTCTTTGCGTAAAAAGGAACGCAGCGGTAGAAAGGTAATTTTTGCGTTGGCAACACCGATGCTGAATGACACTGACACTGTCTACTTGACAGTGACTGATAGTGACACTATGACGTTTCTAATAATGTTCTGTCACAAATTTCTAACCTCAATCTGGTATTTGTTGCTTCTTATTTAGTTGTAATCTGTTTTCTTTTCACAATTATTGCACCAGAGTCGATAGTTCCACACATCCACAGCACTTATGATTGTATTTTCACTATTCACCGTGTCCAACAGCCCGTAAATGATTTTTAATCACAATAAGTTTGAGGACTGCACTACAACGATGTTTACGATTCGAGTACCGGAACCGGAAAAACGGAAACATATGAATAACGGAAAAATATACTAATTATTTATAAATAATCCGATTTATTTTAAATTAAACGCCGGGTGCAACCGCGGAGTACAGCCAGAGTTTTAATTTATATAGAATATTGTCAATGTGTTATTAGTTTTCTTTTTAATTTAAATAGAATTTTGTCAATGTATTATTAGTTTTTGAATAAAATTATATAGTGGCTATATCCAGAAATATGCTTATGCTGAAATACACGCGGGTCTTACTTATTGTATGTTGTTCTAAAATGGTCTCACTAAGAGCGTTAGCTCCTGAAGTGTGCCATTATAAGATAAAAATACTATATAAAATGCTGATAACTATTTTGGGCAAAAGACCTCTTTTCCAAAACGAACTGATACGTCAGACCCCCATAGCCAAATTACTTTAAAAATCCTATCTCGAGTTTTTTTCCTATGGATACAAAATGCTTACCAATTTAAAAACTTTGCGGTTGGATAAGTGAGTAAACTTAACATCATTTTCTCATCAAAATTTAACAAAATAAATAGACATAAAATTCTGTATATATCAAGTGTAATTAATAATTATTAATACAAATTACGTAAAAAATTGTTGCCTGCCTGCCTGCCGTGTGGTGCCGGCTCAGAATGCCACCACCCCATCTCCTCCCATGGGTGTCGTAAAAGTCGACTAAGGGATTAGCCGGAGGATGGGCAGCAGCGTCCTTCGAGTACATTAACAACTCAACTGCGATCGCCAACCCGCCTGCCAAGCGTGGCGATTATGGCAAAACCCCCCAATGAGCCCACAACACATCCATATCGGTGGTTGTGGTGATCTTTGCGGGAGGCCTGTGTCCAGCAGTGGACTTCATTTGGCCGATATGATGATGAAAAAATTGTTAAGTAGGCAATTATTTTTTGAATAAACATTAGAATCGCAAAGTAAAGATGTAAAAATTAAAAATTCTGTGTGATGTATGAACCTGGTGCCTTTCTACCAATCAAGCTAAATCCGGTTCATTATTGGTGAGATGCAACCTTAAATCTCCGCGTTCGTTGATTTTCAAACGGTTTCTTTATTTTGTCAAAATGTTTGTAACCACACTGAATCCTTTTTCGATTAAAAGCACAACAATGATACTTCCTACTAAAATATTAGTCATTCTCATAACAAGTTACACCTAAAAACTTATAAAGTATCTTGAAAGTTTAAAATAAGAACTTGTGTTAATTAATAGGGGTCGATTTTTAGACTATTATTCGACTCGGCTGGGCAGCGTTCGGGAAACTTCGCAACGTCTTTTCGTCAACAATACCGCAATGCCTAAAGACGAAAGTCTTTAACCAGTGTGTGTTACCAGTGATGACATATGGAACAGAGACGTGGTCACTCACAATGGGCCTCATAAGAAAGCTCAAGGTCACTCAGCGAGCTATGGAGAGAGCTATGCTTGGTATTTCTCTACGAGATCGAATCAGAAATGAGGAGATCCGTAGAAGAACTAAAGTTATCGACATAGCTGCAAGGATTAGTAAGCTGAAGTGGCAATGGGCAGGGCACATTGCTCGTAGAACTGATGGCCGTTGGGGCAAAAAGGTTCTCGAATGGAGACCACGCACCGGAAAACGCAGCGTGGGACGACCTCCATCGAGGTGGACAGACGACCTGGTGAAGGTCGCTGGGAGTCGTTGGATGAGAGCGGCATGTGACCGCTCGTTGTGGAGATCTAAGGGGGAGGCCTTTGTTCAGCAGTGGACGACCTGTGGCTGATATGATGATGATGATTTTTAGACCTCGTCGACGCCCAAAATCAGTTTTCGTAACGCTTGGTTGAATAAATTCACAATTATTCTTGAAGTTACATCAGTAAGTATAATCAATTATTAATTCGAAAACTTGATATTTCTATTATTCTTATATATATTATTCTTGATATTTGAAATAGCTTCAAATAGCATAAAAATAGATTTGATTATGCTAAACTCTATCTGAAAGTGTAAAGAAGAATAAATTAGGGGATCACTTTAATGCCCAAAGATTTTGAAAAAGAATGGCTGACAAGCTTTAGTGCAGAACCAAGTGCATTATTTCAATCGTAGTAATTTAATTTACTAAATAGAAATACTAGTATAAAGGGGAGATGGGATACTCTACAAGACTTTCCAGAGTATTTATCAAGATTTTACTTGGTAATAAAATAATGTTAGAATGAAAATACAATATTGAGTATTTTTAAATGTACGCCCATTTTCTTGAGTACGGGGCACAACTTTGTTGCTTTTTTGTTTATTTCATTGTTTAGAACTGCTAAATGAAATAATCATTTATTTAATATAATTATTCAAAGTAGACTAAATTATGAGTTATTTATGAACGTCAACATTAGACAGCACCCATTAGCCCACCCTTCACCGCTTCCTAGAGTTAAGAAGAAGAAGAAGAAGAAGAAACGGCGCTACAAACTCCCCAGCAACACGTTAGTCTGTCATATACAATATTTATAAATACATGTACACGACAAATTCAAAAATTACAACAATACTAAAATGTACTAAAGTCATACATTTTTTTTATTGGTGCCCAGTGGATATTCTTCATGAACTTCCTTCGCCCCGGGGAAGGGCGAAGGGGTATGAAGGACTCCTACCGGCTAAAACCACTGGAGCGGTCATCTTCGGCACCCAAGACTAAGGACATACCTAAGTATACTTTTTAATTATTATTTATTTACTTATTTTTTATTATATTAGGTGTCGACATCGCAAATTAAAAGTAAATTAACGGTTATCTTTGATCATCATTTCGGCCAAATGAAGTTCACTGCTGGACATAGGCCTCCCCCAAAGATCACCAACACCACCGATATGGATGTGTTGTGGGCTCATTGGGGGGTTTTGCCATAATCGCCACGCTTGGCAAGCGGGTTGGCGATCGCAGTTGAGTTGTTAATGTACTCGAAGGACGCTGCTGCCCATCCTCCAGCTAATCCCTTAGTCGACTTTTACGACACCCATGGGAGGAGATGGGGTGGTGGCATTCTTTGATATGATGACGGTTAATTTACTTTTTCTTCTTACTTTTTGGCTGATGCCAAAGAACGTCTACCGCTGAACAAGGACATCCCCATAGATTTCCACAACGACCGGTTACATGCCGTATGTCGTCAATTTTGGAGGATTTTGCCAGTATCACGCTTGGCAGGCGGGTTGGTGAGCCTAGAATGGCTGCTGTTCCACAAAAAGGACGCTGCTGCCTATCCCTTAACGGGTCCCTGATTCGTCTTTTACAACATGCACGGAAGAAGATGGAGGGGTAGTTTGTTGATAACGTGGACAACACACGAAATAAAATTGACTTGATGAAGAATTATGATCTGTGATTAAGGTAAAGCAAAAATCATATAATGCTACGTATTATTCCATCTCATCCTATGGGCGTCGTATGGGTACTATGGGATTAGCCGGAGGATGGGCAGCAGCGTCCTTCGAGTGCATTAACAACTCAACTGCGATCGCCAACCCGCCTGTCAAGCGTGGCGATTACGGCAAACCTCCCAATGAGCACATAACACACCCAGTTCGGTCGTTGTGGCGATCTTTGGGGAGGCTTGTGTCCAGCAGTGGACTTTATTCGGCTGAAATGATGTCCCTTGTTAAAGTAATTAAAGTAAAAACGTAAATTAAGAATAGGTCTAGTAGTTGATAAAAAGAAATCATGGAAGAACTTGGCTTGTAGAATGTGTCTGTCGGGCCATATTAATGTGGGAGCACACCCACACAAATATTTAAACAAAAAACACCACTACATAATAAAAATACCTTCATTTACTTAAAACCTCAAGAACACTTTTTAAATAAAAAGAGACCGAAGTCGTTTAATCCTACCCAGTCCTGAGTATGCGCGAGACAAAAGAAAACAAAAACCTGTGAAATACATTACCAAGAAAGGTCTTAAGTTCAGTTCCCGGGTAGGCCGCAATAATGCAACACCCATTTGTCAGGATAAACACACTGAGGAAAGAAAAACTGGGTTCGTTACCCACAAATATTTCGCCAAACTCGTTTGCTTGCGAGAAAAGCGTTTTCTTGAAGAATTTAATTTACTAGAACAATGGTGCTCTACTTTTTGGTTACGTTATAAAGATTGGATTTTTATTGCGTAACAATTACTAGGTAGGTCTGTATTTCTAGAATTTTCGGGCCAATCGCACAGGCCGTAATCGTGGATTCACGATAAGAACGACCAAACTGGAAATCCAACGTTTTTATAATATGTCAAATCGTGGCTTCTCTAATTATTTATTCAGAAATTACAAGCGAATAGAATGATAATCATGATGATCAAATATATGACAAATTAGATATAAACCCATACTTCTCTTTATTGAGGCGTAATGATATCCCGCGATTCTGATTAATTTAATTATTTCGTGGAAGAAACTGCTCATTTAGAGCTATGAGATTTTTATCAAAAAAAAAAGTTTTCTACTTTGGTGTTAAAGTTATGCGCGTCCCTATGATGTTCAGAAATAAATACTTTTTCTTTCTTTCTAGTTTAGTGTTCCGACGAATAGGTAACAGTCAACCCCGTGATGGTGAGAAATGTTGTTAATCATTTTTTATAAGTAAAGCGGAAGTCGACGTGGCGAATATATTTACACAGTATATCAGTATACCTTCGATTTACCGACGATATCGTAGTCAGGGCAGAATCGCTGCAAGAACTCAGCCCAATGCTCATTGATCTCAACAGAGTTTCCCAACACGTGGGCCTTAAAATGAACATGGTCAAGGTGGAAGTCATATCAAACGTCCATGTCGTTCCCATCCAAATATCCATTGGGAACTTTGTTCTTGAAGTTTTTGACGAGTATGTCTACCTGGGACAAATTATTTCGTGGAAGAAACTGCACGTTTAGTGTTATGAGATTTTTATCAGATCGTAAAATAACGTATGCGATCGAAGAATGGCCAACCGGTTTGAAGAATACTAAATTCATTAACCATTAATGCGTTTAGACGCATCCGATTTTTTGTTGGCTGGATAGTCGGACCGTATCAACCGATTATCACTGTCTCTTTCCTCACCAAAAAAACTATTCCATCTTTTTATAGGCCATGTGAGTTGATAGTACGAGTATCTATTGTTCTATTCCACTGAAATTCGCTCCGATAAAAAGTCGGCTAACAACCGTCTGACGTGTGTGAGCATTCTTACAGAATAGGATTACATAAAATGTCAAACATTCACCAGTAACAAAGCCATTTCGTATTACTACATTGGAATATATGCTCATATTATTGCATAATCTATGCATAAGAGTGCTAGCCAAAAGCATTTTTCTGCTTCCATTGCATACTAGCTTAAAATAAAATGGCGGTGTACTTTCAAATTTCTCATTATTGCTGTAAAAGGAGCACTGAAGCCTCAGTTTTTTAGTAAAACTGACACGACCACTCGGCGTAAATTACACTCGCTGTAGTTCTGAAGTTGACCGTGCGGTGGCGCTAAAATACGGAAATTTAGGTTGCGCTACTTCTGGACTACGTATTTTATATATATTTGGAAGTACGGATTCACTGTGCCGCTGTGTTGCGGAACTTAGATTCGCCACAGATAAACAAATTGTATTTTAATACCTAACACTAACGATACGCTTTTTTAAATAAGTTCTCAAAAGATTTAAATTGTATGATGATTTAAATTTCATGCGTTAGACGGATTGAATTTCGACTACTGTACATAGAAATGTATAATAATAGGAATTTCGCGCTAGCAAACTGTTTTCGCAGTTATCGTTCGATTGGTGAGCCTTTAACTGCATAAAATTCACAGTATCTCGCCCATTCAAGACATTTGAGATTACTATAAAAATGGAATTTTCAGTAGATATTTTTAAATTGCGCGAGGTTATATGTATGCAGCACTACGAGGTTATTTTCTACAATGGGTAGATATAGATTTACTGGTTGATATTGGTTACTTAGCAACGGAGAACTCTCAGCTTGATTGGTTGTCCAGGGGTGTGCACGAAAATCACGTTAATTAAGTTACGTGAGAAAGAAAATGTTCTTCCAATTAATAAAGTCCGGCAACTTTTGCGCTTATGTGTTTATCAAGCACATCTCCTGTTAAATCGTTATCCTGTGGAGTCTGATATATAGGGTCTTACTTTAATAATGAAAATATTTTAGGAGGTAAATCTATAGGTGGCAATAATGTGTTTTAGCAAAAATAAAACGTAAAATCAACCTTTATTTTATAAAATAAATAAGAATATTATAATAAATAAGAGTCAGTAAATATTTTGCTAGTCAAGTATTTAAATATTAATTTATTTACTATCAGTGAAGCCGATAATTGATATTTGAAATGAATTATGTACTATTCATAGAGCCTAGCCTTATAATATTTTCTATTATTAAAGTAAGACCCTATATATTGGTCTTTCATACTAATATTCCATAATATTAGACACTGGGCCAGCAACTAAAGCATTGTGTTGCCAATAAAGGCAGAATATTTGTTTAAGTTGTGTAGATAGTTAACGCTACTACTCAGGTTGTTTTATGGATCCCCACCGTCGCTGTATGGTGACGGGCCTTTGGGGTTACGAGTGCGCAAATTGCGGAACTCGCGTGCTTACACCGAGCGACCCGCGAGAAGTCGGTGGCGTGTAGTTTGTCACTCGCTGCCGTGTGCGCAGTACAGCACAGTGCACAGTGAGGCTTCGGAGGGATCCTTTACAATCCCCCGTGGGGTGACCGGTTTACAGCCAATCCCTCTGAGATGTGCCTATAGGCGTGGCACCAGTAGACGGCTCTTGTGTATATGAGTCTTGGAGCCCCCCTTCGTTGCCGAAGATGACCACTCCAGTGGTTTAGCCCTCTAGCCTTCGAGTTCATTTATAACTCAACGGCGATCGCCAACTCGTCTGGCAAGCGTAGATATTATGGCAAAAACCCCCCAATGAGCACACAACACAAAACGCAAACGGTCGTTGTGGCAATCTTTAGGGGAGGCTTCTGTTCAGCAGTGGACGATTTTAGGCTGAAATGAATGAAACCTTTATCGGGTTCCTTGAATTTTTTTCTGTATTCCGATAAAAAGGATGTTTTTCAATTAGATTTAGAAATCGGTTAATCTGTCTAAGCCTTTCAGCTTTTGAGTAATTAATTAGGTGTGAAAGATTGTCTTGTTATTTTTTCGGTTTGATCTGTTGCTTAGTGCTACAGAATAGTGTTGAATAAATGAAGTTTCTTTTTTTATTGATCCAATTATGGCAAAACCCCCTAACGAGCAAACAATACACCCAGACCGGTCGATGTGGCGATCTTTGGGGAGGCTTGTGTCCAGCAGTGAATCAGTAATGGAATCGATGGCAATAGTTTTTAAGCCATATTTCACTTCGTCAGAAAAACTGAATCTCACTTTGTCTAACCTGGAATCTATCCTCTCACCCCTGACACTAATAAACCTGATCTATACACAGATACAGGCCTAAATTTTACCACGTAATAACTGATTTGAGAAACAAATTGGGCTCACACTTATTATAGAATTATATAATATGGTATAAAGATATAGCTCAGAATAATAACTTAAGTATAATGTAGATAATAACTTTGCCGGCTGCCGTCACAATTTCATGTAACTTAAAAACACTATTCATTCCTGCGTAAAAACGAACCTATATTTTCTTTCCCTGTTACACACACCAGCGCATTGATAATCTTATATTTACGCTAATCACTGACTCACTGACTGACTCAGCACTGACTGATTCGGATATAGTGATTGACTCACTCATTCACTCACGGACCGACTCACCGACTGACTCGCTGAATGACTAGCTGACTGACTCACTGAATGATAAGATGACTGACTCACTCACTGATTGACTCACTGACTTACTGACTGGCTGACTCACTAACTCACTAGTGTTGTTACAGGTGCAATTTTCGTCAATTCGTTGTTGACAATCGTCAAGATTTATATTGTTTTCTGAAGCCCGCTGCTTCACTGACATGGAAATAGAAAAAACAAGACAGAATGCACAGAACACCAACGGGCTACCAAGCGAATGGTGTCATATCCGTCATGTTCACATAGTAAAACAGTGCGTGCAAGTTCTATGCGTGTGAAATCTGTACACATAACATCGATTTGCCCGTGATTATATTTACTTTCGTCGTAATTATAGTAAATTGCCACTATTTTGTTGTGTTTATTATTCATTAGTGCTCAAGTGGTTTCATTACGTGTTGTAATTGTCCTTTGTTGATAAATTACGGCTATTATCCTTGTCTCTGTGACGCTCTTTGTTATTGTATGAAATATGGAAATAATATTTTGTTAATTAGGTACCAGATTTTTTCCGTAAATACCTCATTGCCTCTTCGATATTAAAAAAATATTATTATGTATAAATTTGCAACAATGTACTGTTATTAAATATTTTAAATAATCTTTACATATTTAATTATAACATTAAAATATCGAACAACGCCTTGTCTGCGAAGTTAACGCCGCATAAAACTATAAAAAATCTTATTCAACTTCACCCGTGTGGTTGCCACCAAAAAATAGATAGACTGTCTCCACTCTCCACCGATTGGTGTCGTAAAAGGCGACTAAGGGTTGGTATCAAAATGATGGGCAGCAGCACCAATCTGCCTGCCTGTGGTGATTATGGCTATATCCCCTTTGACAGCTCAGTGTAGTGATCATTGGGAGATACACGTTGATATGAGTTTGTGTAACTTCACAGTGTAAGTGTAAGTCAGTGAGACTCATAACATACGGACCAAGTTCTAATAAAAAGTCCACCGTCCAGAGTCCGCATTCTTTTCAAGCTTCGTGCACTAAAGTAGAACAATCAAATACAATTTGAATACTTTGAAGTTGACCTTCCACAAGAAAATCTACATACATCTTGTTTTGAAAATGAAAGAAAGAAAAATTATTTTATTGGCACAGAAAATATACGAAATAAAAATAAACTTAAATATTAAAAACATAAAACTAACTAAAAGGCAACATATATCGTGCACAGTGACAAAATTATAGTGCCAAAGGGCCAACAGCTCAGCATAATGTTAGGTGGCAGTGGTACTGACCACCTAACGCTGGGTTTCAGCTGTAACCCACCGGTGCCATACGCTCGAATCTAAAACCAATGCATTTGAATGCACTTAAATAAAAACAATATTTTTCTTGAAATTTGTACACACACATTGCACATCACAACATTATTTAAGAGTGTGGAAATGGATCACTTACTTTAAATCTTGATAAATAAACACCACCTACGTTCATGTAAAATTCTCAAAGAAGTTGTATCTCTTTCTGCATCAGCATATCAGCCAAAGAACGTCCACTGGCTTGTCCATAAATTCATTTTCATTTATTGGGGGAAGTTGCGAGTACTCACGTATCACGTTTAGCAGGCGGGTTGGTGAGCGCTGTATGGCTACTGTCCACAGAAGGGATGCTGCTGCCCATCCTTCTAGTTTAGAGTCCTTTAACCAGCGAAATTAATAATCAACCTAATCCAAAATCTTCAGATTTAAAATATTGAAGTTCATCCGTTGTTGTGTTACGATCACATTTTACACAAAAAACAGACATATCCGTAATCCGAAATCCCAATATTTTGGATTAGGTCGATTATAAATTTTGGTCGTAAGTCGCCTGCACGACATCCACTGAGGAGGCTCATAATTTACTTTATTATGTTATATTAACTAATCGATAATGATTGTATTGTTTTAAAATGTTTGAGGTCGAAACGCTTGGGTTATGGGCTTCGAGTGCACGTTTTTTTTTTAAAGATATAGCCAAATGGTTGGTCGACACTTCGCGTGATCAGAAGGCTGGCCTTTCCTTTGGCCAAAGAATCAGGATTGCCATTCAATGTGGCAATGCTACCCGTCTTCTGAGGACATTATCAACTGACAGCGATGACGAGGAGTACTTTAACGCCTAAGTTCGAGTACCATATTGTTATAGATTTTCTTTTTGTATTTTTGTAATATGATTTTATCATTAATAGTGTGTAGATATATTTAGTTTTAGTCTATATACACTAAATAATTGCGACATGAATGATAATTCAACCACTTTATGCAGCTATGATTAATACATTATAGTAAGATCATCAAGAGGTTTCTAGCTAAATTAATACAGCGCAAAACAATGTTTTTGATCAGGGCAGTTAAGATGCGTTTGCCGGGGTCGAGGCTTGGATGGGTGTCCATTATTTCCACATTCCATTCCATTGTCCCTTCTTATGAATAGGTCGGAGTCTCCCAACTGTCCATCCTGCGGGGTCCGGAGGATGTGTAACACCTGTTGGTGGAGAGTGCACGAACCGAGTCTATGCGAACTTCAATTAAAAATAAATATACTCGGAATCCAATGGATATCGGTGTCTTCCAGAGTATTCTAGCAGTACCCTTGTGTGAGGCAGCTAAAGCTGTACATGCGATGATTTTAAATATTTTGTAAGTACGACGTTTGTACTAAACGTGATTGTTCGATAGGGCTGACATAGTCGCTAAGCAATTAAGACTAAAACACAAACAAAAAATACCCCTTGTTTACGTATGTTCATAAAAAAGGACATTTCTACATATTACATTAATTTAGCACATATGTCTTGATCTAGTGATTTGCACGTTAATTGTGTGTTTTCCTCATTTCCTTCACCTGTGTCTTCACGTACGTAATCATATTATCTCACGGAATTTTTAGATGTGTTAGTTACGTCGTAAGACGCTGTGGTGTTTCAACGAATAAAGAAATAAACATATTCACAGCTAACATCAAAAGTGATTATTGTGCGTTTATAAATGTATTCATAAAACTTGGTGAATACTTGCTGGAGATGGCACTATTGGCGCAATAGCGATTGGCTTTTTGCGCTACGGATCGTGGGTTCGATTCCCGGATGGAATAAATATTTGTATGGCATACATGTAGTTGTGGTTCTGGGAGTTTGTGCATGTGAAGTTTATGTCTGTAAACTAAACCCACGGTGCGTTTACAGACACACATTCCACGCACAATATACCTACCCAGACCTGAAACAACTACATTTAGATCATGCAAATATTTGTAAGGTGCGGGAATCGAACCTGCAACCTGGTGCGCAGCAGCCGACTGTACTGATCAACCGCAGCACACATCCGTGCCGTAATTTTTTTAAATTATATGATTAGTACAACGAAGGTAGATGCAGTGGTGCCATATTTTTAACCCAGACACCACAAGGACAGGTGGAAAAATCTATTTGAATATAATTATCGAAGTAGCTAAAAACAACGTTACCAACATTAGAATAGCCAATAATATATAGGGTCTTACTTTAATAATGGTAAATCAATAGGTAAAAATGACGCGTTTTAGCAAAAAAATAATATAACATCAACCTTTATTTTATAAAATAATACAGAGTCAGTAAATGTTTCGCTAGTCGAGTATTTATAAAATAATTAAATGATTATCAGTAAAACCGATACTTGATATTTGAAATGAATTCTACACCATAGAGCCTAGCCATAAAATATTTTCCATTATTAAACTAAGATCCTGTATATACATAAGTATTTTAGGAACATTTAACGCGGTACAATTTTAAACAAATATATCCAAATAACGCGCTATATTTAGATGAAGCCGCGATAATTATGTTTGTATACTGAGACTCGCATTATTTATTCAAATCGTGTTGGATGTACGTGTGTAAGAGATTTTAATGTTACAAATTAATTTCGTTAACTGCTTTGTGAACGTGCGTGATGATAGCTATCTGCAGCTCATGATAATGTAATTTTATACCGGAATTAAGGGGTTGAGATTATCAAATGTAATCTACTATAATTTCTCATATATCGTAGTCTACGATGTTATAGGCATATCCTCACATGCACAAACGTACAGATCCAGAATAACTGTCTACAAATATTTGGCCATGCGAAGAGCGAAACCTGTCATCCCAAATCGAATTGTACGCCAAAACACACTCAAACTAGTAGATAGCTGTTGAGAGCAAACTTAAAACGAACTATCGGGGTAGTGTGTAAACTTATAGGTGTTGATATATATATAATTATATATGGGGAGGGGGACTCCTACCGGCTAAAACCACTTGGGCGGTCATCTTCGCACCGAAGGGGGGCTCCAGGTCCTCGTAAGATCACACTAGCGCCGCCATTTGGCGCCACGCCTTTAGGCACATTACGGAGGGGATGACTGTAAAGCGGTCACCCCCTCTAGCGGAGGGAAGGCGACTGTAAAAGGTCGCCCCCCCAGGCACTTCACGGGGATATAACAAGTACCTATCTCGTATTACCTGTTACGAAACTTATAATGAGTAATAATAATATATAATTAAAGTTTTACACCTCCGGGGACAATCCGAGACTGCATTTTATAGTGCAGCCATGGAGAGTCCCTGCTTAGTGTCCTGGTTAGTTACATTTTAGATTAAAAATCTCTATAGGGCCTCTGCGTGTTGGACCTAGTTCCCCGCGTAAGCCTATCAAAAGACCGGGTTCCCCATGACAGGGGATATAAACCCGGGAAAAGAGAGACATATATAATTAATATTAATGACTTATTATTATCTTATTACATGACAGATCACTGTATTAGTCTAGTAGGCACTGGTGTTGCCAGAACTCAGGTTTTTGGCCGGCATCTCGTTTTTCAGGCTTCTCGGGATGCGTCCCGCCAACGTCGTGAGTAGGACGCTGAAAATCCCACTATTTCATATATGTAGATAGCATTGACAAAATAAAAGTAGGTAATTTTAATCTGTTAAGTAGAGTAGTAAGTAGGCGATTTAATGAGCCTTTTTTGAATTTAGGCCATTTCTTCTATGTTGCAATTTATTCGTCTAAGTCCCGCTTTTTTTTCATTCAAGTACCGGTACTTGGAAATAACGGATCTGACAGTACTAAAAAGCACACATGTTCACAAGGAAACGCTTACGAGCTGTTGTGATGAAATTTCCTGATCATTCATCAAAGAGAATAGTTGAAGATATAAGCTGACTATAAGCTGACATGTGCATATGATATTTATGCCTTAGCAAGATTTTAGTGTCTAAAACGAACTCAATTCTATTACCGAGCAAAATACGCGATTGGTTTTCCCAAAAGCAGATTGACACTACATAGGCTCCAGCTGATGTGTGAAAGCCTTTGTAATCCAATTCCTTAACTATTTCACTGAGTTCCGATGACCCAATTTCGTATTACACGTGGAGCTAGTCAACAGTTCTTGATACATTAACAATTGCTTTTGTCTTTCCAGGTAATATTTTTGTCTACAAAGCTTCGAACAGAAACGAGACAGACGAGAGAATTGTTGATACGTACGTATTTTGTCAAAGTGTTCTTGTTTCGTTATTTAAAATAGGTGTGACAGATGTTTAACGTGGTAGTATGTAATATTTTTTTCTTATTTAAATACATTATATACTAACAGTGCCATGTGGTGCCGGTTAAGAATAGCATCAACCCAACTTATCCTGTGGGTAACGTTAAAGGCGGTGCTATAGGACAGCAGCGTCGAGTGCATTAATAACTCAACTACGATCGCCAACCCAAGCGTGGCGATTATGGCAAAACCCCCCATTGAACAAACAACACACCCAGACAAGTCGTTGTGGTAATTTTTGGAGGAGGCCTGTGTCCTGCAATAGACTGACTTTATTCAGCTGAACTGATGATGATGATGATGATGATATACTAACATCTGATATTCCGTGTGGTATTTGGATTAAGAATATAGCACCATTTCATCTCCCGTGCATGTCGTAAAAGGCGAACGGATGGGCAGCAGCATCCCTTCTGTAAAACAGCAGCCGTTTGCACTCGCCTACTTGCCTGTCAATCGTAGTAAGTGCTGGCAAATTCCCCCCAATGACGACACTCGGCATGTAACCGTTCGTTGTACAAATATATAAGGGAGAACTTTGTCCAGTTCATCATTATGATGAACATCTAAAAGTATGAATGTCATTAAAAAACAAGTTTGTAGATGGAAAGGATTTGGATTAGATTCAACAAAGAGAAAGATTATCTTTGAATAAGACAAACAGCATGGTTCATTGTTTTATAAGATTCCGTTAAGGTTTAGATTCGTTTCCTCGTGAACATAGTCGCGAATAACGGCTAGTAGTTACTATTTTCTTAATCGTAACTAAGTTTTTCTTTGAAGTGTTTAAGCGCTACTTGTTAATTACGCTACTCATCCATACATATATGAGGCTGCCCATCCTTAAAGGATCCAGTTTGCGTCTGTCTCCAAGAAACAAAAAACGATCCAACTCCATCATCAAAGCTCGTAATCTTCCGTCAAAGAATAAATTAAACACAGAGGTGTCAAGCCGGTCAAATGGATAACACAGCCAAAGGGCGATCCACTGACGAGGCAAATTAAATGAAACGGAAAAGTGAATAAAAAGGTAAAAAAGGGACACGGAATTCCGCTCCTTGACCCTCGATAAGGGAAAATTGCTGAAGTTATTTTTCTTTAATTATTACAGGCAGAAGGTATTGAGTATCGCCAATTACAGTTGGTCTTTAATTACGTATCCGCGAACGATGAATGAAAACGGGAAGTAATTAGAAATTTCGATGGTTATTTAATGTAATGTACAGGCAGATGTTTATCGATAATATTGTAGTTGAATTGTGGGTTGAAAGTTGAAGTGATTTTATAATTGTGTAGTTTTAGAAACCTTTCTAGTGAAGTGTCAGAAAGAACTGGTTTGCTGTATAAAAATGGAAATGATGTCACCTATGCCAATGCCAAAACCACTTACATTTTTCTTTTAAAAAAACTTTGTGGTTGGCGATGTTTCAAGATCATCATCATCCACACCTGGTATCAATCAACTGCTTGGCATAAGCCTCTTCCCTCTTGTGCCATTCTTCTTTGTTTTTTGCTGATCGCATCCACTACCACTACCACTTTTTTGGTAATCCTCGCGGACTTCCTCCGCCTTGAGGTAAAACCCCACGGTGTCCTTCCACTTATCTATAGCTAGGGGTGAGGTGTTCTGGCAACGTGAATGCACTTAACCCATTATCGCACCCCTGGCATTTATCGACCCGTCACTTGGTCTGATGGGCCCTATCTCCGTGCGACCTGGCCTGGTAAAAATATTTGACTTTGACTTTGATGATCAGATATTGTCAAATATTTTTATTTCAAATAAACCAATTACCTACTGGCATTTGTGAAACGTCAGAATTTAAGTTGCACGGTTCCAAATAGTCGATCTATGGAGAAGAACCGGAAAGAAACTTCATGGATCTTTTTTAAAATAATTGAGATTACAATGTTGATTGATACAAATTATGGTAAAATATATAACGACCATAATGTTGGTTAATGATTAAAAAAATATCATACTACTATAATATGATAATTATTTGCCATGGCAGTTAACGGTTGTCCAGTCCCGACAGATAGCACCGTTCACGAGCATTACGCATGCATCAGCATTGCTTAATCTAACACTGTTTCCCATAAACGACATGCTGGTTCTGCTAAGTCTAAAGTCATCCCTTCAGAGAGGCGCGCGTTCTCGGGCCTATTTCTGTTCGGGTGCCAGCCTACCCCTAGGTTATTGCCCGCAGGCCGCACCTCATGGAGGCCGAAGATGGTTCAGCGTCCTCCACCGACGCCTGCTTTCGGTGCGTTTTCTGCGGTGAGGATCAGAAGTGGTCTTCTCCCATCCCTGCTCTGCCACCTCCTTCCTTGCATCACTCTCGCAAAAAGAGGCGACGACATTCTATGCGCTCTAGCTCTGGACGATGGACTGAACCACGGTTTATTCGACCGCCGCAACGAGATCACGGCGCCACATTGCCCAAGTTGAGCATTCCTCCAGCGTGTGCTGCGCCACGTTCTCCGGGCAGTCTTCGCAGTGATGACAACCGGGCACCTTTGCTCGGCCCACGTAACACAGATACTTCCTGTTAGACCCATGGTTCGAGAGCATCTGCATCATCTGGAAAGTGAAGGTGCCATGCCGCCTCTCCAGCTATTCTTCCATGACCGGTCTTACCGCCGCTGTCGCAGCGTGTTCTATCCACTTATTTTCTCTGACCTCGTATATACTCCTGTCATTGATTCGTCGGGCAGCCGGTCTGCAAATACTCATGGACATCGCCCGCCCTGATGAAGAGTGGAGGGGTGTACTGGACTTTTACCGAGTAAAACCATCTTGGCGGTCAACTTTGTCACCGAAGTGCAGTTCCAGGTTCTCGAGAATGAATGCTCCATAGCCGCCTATGGGTGCCACGCCTACAGGCACAACTCGAAGGAGGTGACTGTAAAGTGTTCACTTTCTGTAGCAGAGACAGACGACTGTAAAGAGCCTCAGCCACATTGTAAAGTGTCGTGTTGTAGGCCGGGGGCGAATTTAAAGAATCCCCATGAAGCCTCGCTGTGCAGATAGCATGGCACGCTCCGTGGCTCTCAGTGTGTGCACAGTTTCTTTTTTTAAGCGTTCATGTCGGCAAAATGAAAGATAAAAAGAACACACTGTGAAGAATATAAATAATACCAAGCCTTTGTAAGAAATAAAGTAACAAACCAAAATAACACAAACCAAGCAGACAGGTATCAAAACTCATGATTCTCCGGAGTCATAGGTGCGAATCTTGTTGTGTAACGTAGGCCTTATCACTGGCTGCCTACGCGCTTATCTTGACAAATGGTCCCGGTATTACACTCAGCCGCCAAGAACAACAATAAGACATTTGTTTAGCCAATGCGGACCAATTTTATTTGCTTCTTGGTATAAGATTTGGCTGTACAAACTCGCTTGGCTCGGAGATTTGGGGTTGATATTATAAGTGTATGTTTTGAAAGAGATACGGTTTAGTGTGCCTGTTTATAAATTATGGGTATGAGTATGATTCTCCTCATCCTCATTACCATTTATCAACAGTGTAATGCCAGGTGGGCAACTAAAAATCCAGCCCTTTTTGCACAACATTATTTTATGGGGCAACCAAACTAAATATTTTCATAACATCACAACAAAGCGTGGAGTTTTTTAAATTCGCAAAAATTTCAATTTGTGGAGAAATGTGCATAATTTACTAGAGTTTTTCTACTCAAGGTCCAGTTTTCGTATGATCTAACGGCCAACTATCGCTCTGTCTATGTACCTATATACCGCTCGAAGAAATTTTAGACGCTTCAATAACATTCTAGAAACCGAATGAAAAAGTAGTCGATTTATTCATTGGAAACCTATTGAGAAGTCGCTATTGAACAGCTGCTCACAAAAAAGAAGATATAAATATACAAAATATTCATAACAATTCGTTTGGAATTTTTCCGTATTATATGTCTATAGGCGTATCACGACAAACAGGCATTCCCACAAAAACATCGTTTCATATTCAACCAAAATAATATTCTCCTAAAATAACTCAATGTATAAACACAAGACAGTAATATTTGTATTGTATTGTAAGGATTCAGAAATACAAACTTGATATTATGCCTACGGGCCCTCTCTGTTATAGGCATAATCATTTTGTTAGACGCTATTTTATTCTGTCACATACGAATATTGCTTATTGTTTCTTCAGGAAAATGGAAAGTCGGTTTGATTTGGCCTTGAATATGATTGAAACTAAATTTTGTTTCATGTTGATGGGGCTTGAAGGTTTTTTTCGTTCAAGACAGAATTGTGGCTGATTACATTATCATCTCCTACACGTACTTTTCCTCACGACTGAATCGTGACGATCATTTGGTCTGTGCTCAAATTTTTCTGCATCATTTTTAGGGTCTTAGTGATGAGGTTGGCCCACCTAATTCGTCTAATTCCAGGGTATTAGACGTAATATTGCTGCTCTGCTTTTTCAGATTGTCCTCATAATGTTTCCGGATTTTGGTTCAAAAAGTCCGTTTGATACTCAGCATAATACGTAGTTTTTGTAGAGTACACTCGTTCGGAATGCCTATTCTAGGTATTTTTATTTCATTTAAAAAAAATTATAATCTTGTTCTGGTTTTGGACTGTGACCGAATCAAGCAGTGAGGTATATTAACCCAGTAGCATTAAAACCTTTTTGTCTAACAATCATAGTTAATAAACCTAACTCGTGTCATAAATTCGTAATGTTTACTACCTCAATAAGTAATATATATTACAGGGAAAACCCGTTTTTAGTTTGGACGCGTTTTCTCTCGTTAAAACTTGTTTATACCGAATTCGTTTGAACTTCATTACAACTAGAATTTACTGCAATTAAAAAAACAATGTCCGTTAAGATTGATATTAACTATTTCTCTTTCATACTAGGGGTTGAGTATGGGTTACTCTTCTACTATGTATTTACATATATTTATTTATTTATTTATTCATAGGAAAACATACAGCATCAATATAACAATGAACCAAGTAACATATCAGCGACACATAAAGCCAATAAAGTTTTCACTGTTGTGTAAACATGGAGTGAACATATTCAAAGAAAGTAAAAAGAAAGATGGAAATACATATTTTAACAATTTTTAAACTAAAAATACTAATAATACTACTGGAGGGGTGAATCGGTGACTGCCTTAACGGAATTAATATAATTTGTTTGGTCTTTGCTAAATACATCAATGTGGTTAAATGATTTGTTATGAATGTGACACGCTCTTGCAATAAAACGATTCTTATAATAATTTGTTCTACATATTGAGGTGTAAAATGTCGATTTACTGCGGGCATTACTGCGTGGGCAATTGAAATAGATGTTACTCAAAATATAGGGGGAGTTTTATTATTAATGATTTTATACAAAAATATCTGGTCACGTTGTTCTCTGCGTCTTTCAAGGGATACGATTCTGATGTTAGAGGATCCAAACTTACATGCTAGTCTTTTGATAAATTTATTCTGAATGTTCTCAATAGCATGACTATATATATCATACTGAGGATTCCAAATCGTTGAGGCATACTCCAGCTGAGATCTAACTAACGAGTTATAAAGCATAATGAGAGTCTTTTCATGAGTGAATTCAGAGCATTGTCGGAAGATGAAACCCAGCATTTTAAATGCCTTGTCTGTAATTTTTCCAATGTCTATCAAACAAAAGCTTACAATCCAACTGCACTCCCAGGTCTTTCACCTCGGTAACACGTTTCAAAGGTTTATCATAAATTTTATAATCGTACGAAATGGGTTTCTTTTTACGGGAAAATGTTATTACACAGCATTTATCAGCATTTAAATGTAAATTATTCATTACACAATAATCACCCAGATTAACTAAATCATTCTGTAAGCAAACACAATCTGAATTAGAATCAATTACTTTGAAAATTTTAGTGTCATCGGCATATAATAATATATTAGAGTTATGAATGTAATTAATGACATCATTAATGAAAATATTAAAGAATATTTAATATTTTCATTACCTAAATATTACCACACTTATGTGCACATAAGATGTATATTATAATTTAGAGGTGGCAATCGTTGCGTGTACACAATGATAACACTGAATTACGGTTGCTCATTGATTGACAGACAAATATCTACTGATTAATTAGGACTGTGTGCTTAATATCGCCTAATTAACTGTACATTTACCTCTGGTCTAGAATGTTCCTATAGTATGTGGCCAGTGAGAATTCAGTACAGTGAGTTTGGTATTGGAACTAATTTATAAGTCAATTATTTTGAGCTTGTATTTTCTTATAATCACCCAATGCTGAAATCAAATTTTAGAAGACATTTAAGTATTAATTCGATCCTAAACATAATTCTGATCAATCCTGAGACGCTGTCATAAGTTAAGGAATGTATGAAGTAGAGATGACTTTTGTATTTTGCAACTACTTGAGTGATGTCACGCAAATGAGTGACAGAAAGTGATTCTTTTATTTAGTAACGCAACTCTAGCTTGGCGTGTGGTGCCGGCTAGCGGATAAGGGATTAGTCGGAGGACGGACAGCAGCATCTTTCAAGTACATTAATTACAACTCAACTGTGATTGCCAACCCGCTTGCCAAGAGTTGCGATTATTGCAAAACCAACCAACGAGCACACAACAGAAAACCAAATAGGTCGTGGTGGCAATCTTTGTTTGGTTGATGGTTGATGAATCTAGCGTACAACTTGGGTGCGGCCTATGTACCTCGTGTTATCTATCTCCAAAATTCAAAGTCTCTTACGCCAACCTTATCACAATATAAATGTTAAAAAAACAATATCTAAAGTTCCATAAAACACACAATGATGTTGATACAATCATTAGAAATACTCCCAACTAGATATTAGCTTCGATAAAGAAACTACATATTAGTTTTATAAAACCTGGGATAACTCGTTCTAGTTCAAAATATGTTGTTTTGTTATGGACAAAACAACTATATTGGAGGGTCAACCTGAGGGTAAAGGTTAGAAACTGCACTTAATAATCATTCTAAAACTCGAGGAATAAGGTTGAAATTTGTATGTCATTATTCTCAAGTTGTCGTATTTCATAACCAAGTTTTAGTTGTAGTTTTCGGTCCGCAGGATCTGTATGATGAAAGTTTATTATTAATTATGAAACCATCCCAGTTTTAATAATGACATCGCTTCCATCAATCAAATCAATAATTTCAACATTCCCCCAAAGATCGCCACAACGACCGATCTAGGTTTGAGTTGTTGTTGTTGTGTGCTTAGTGGGGGATTTTGCCATAATCACCACGCTTGGCAGGCGGGTTGGCGATCGCAGTTGAGTTATAAATATACTCGAAGTAAGCTGCTTGCCATGTTTCGGCTAATCCCATAGTCACCTTTTATGACCTCCACGGAAAGAAATGGGGTATTGCTATTCTCAGCCGGCACTACACGGGCAGTTTTATTAATACCGATCACTAAAATAATATGAATGTATAAAACATTTATGGAAATTGGGGCCACAATTTATTTTTCCATTTTTAACAGTAGGTATATATTTTTTGAATAAAAATGTTCACTCCATTGTGAAAATCGATTTATAATATAATGGCATTTTCCTAATAACGTGTTTCGGTGTTTTTACTATTTCAATATAACCTTATAAGAATAACGTCAGTCCTATAAACTACTAAACTACGTTCCGTGTGGTGGCCAGCAAAGAATAGACCACACCTCCACCTTTGAGTGTCGTAAAAGGTGACTCAGGGTTGACATCAAAATGATGGGCAGCAGCATTCTCCCGTGTGCTAATTACAACATACTTCAATCACCAATCCAATCCAACCAAATGATTATGGCAGTATTCCCTATGACCGCTCTTTGTAGTGAGCAGTGGATGTTTACAGGCTGATGTGTATGTGTTTGTGTATAAACTATAAATGTTTTTGTTTTACCTTTCATGTATACATACGTGTTTTAATCATCATCATCATATCAGCCAAAGGACGTCCACTGCTGAACCAAGGCTTCCATAGATTTTCATAACGAGCAATCACATCGTCCAACGACTCCCAGCGACCTGCACCCCGCGTTTTACGGCAACAGAGTTTTTCGGTGCGCGGTCTCCACTCGAGAACCTTATTACTCCAACAGCCATTAGTTCTACGATCAATGTGCCCTGCCCATTGCCACTTCAGTTTACTAGTCCTTTCAGCTATGTCGGGAACTTTAGTTCTTCTACGGGCCTCCTCATTTCTGATTTGATCTCGTAGAGAAATACCAAGCATAGCTCTCTCCATAGCTCTAGAAAACTCAAGGTCACTCAGCGTGACCTTGAGTTTTCTTATGAGGTCCATAATGAGTGACCACATCTCTGTTCCATATTTTATTAGTGGTAACAAGTGTTTTAATAACTGTATGTAACTATTGCATCCGCACTTATAATATGGAAACGATAGGAATTTGAAATCGAAACTATTTTATTGTTATAAGACATAAAAGAAGCATAATTGGAGTCCCTAAGAAAGCAAAATGTTATAACGCTAAATAAATTGATCACTTCAATCAGAAGGAACATTGGGTAACTTGATGAATTACAAGAATCCCACGGGAGTCCATTCACAAAAGAAAAATCTTCGTGAAACTTGAAAAATTCATGATTTATTTTGTTCACATAAATTCTTTCATGAATTTTGATAAATCCGAAGGATTTGATACTTCTATAATATGTATTGAATAATTTATTAAAGACTTAACGAGATTTTATTATAACAAATATAATTTTAAAAATTGAAGTGAAGTAATATAATAGTCACTTGACAATTTATTGCGATAAATTCTATCATCTTGTCATGTAAGCGGAAGGAAGTCCTCTAAAAAAAAAATTACTTTATTTATTAAGGCGAGTGGGGCCCGGTGTGCCCCAACCATGGTTCATGCAAACCAACGAGTTATATTTACTAAATGGGCCCCGCCCGACTTCATAAATAAAGTTTTTCTTTTTCTTTTTAGTGGTTCTAATATCGTATAGAATTTTGAAGTCGGTATTTTTTTGTTTAAAGTTTTATTTGTTTCTTTTTAGTGTAAATATATGTAAAAACTTTTCCCAATTTATATATGTATCTAACACTAAAAATAATTCTAAGAATCGAAACTATTAGGACATCATCTAGGTAAACGCAGTCAAATTAAACCTGTTTATTGAAGCTGGTTAAAAAACTACTAAATGAATGAAAACTAATGAATGAATTTAAAATGGGACAAATTCGAAAGCATTCTGCCCCTATAAAAAAATAATCGCTCAAATCGGTCTACAGATCTCGGAGTAATCGGTGTACATACATAAAAAACTATATATACGAACCTCCTCCTTTTTGAAGTAGGTAATAAAAGTAGCCTAAGTGACTCCTTATAACATCAGCTATCTGACAATGAAAGTCTCGTCAAAATCGGTTCTGCCGTTTTGGAAATTATGTGTGTCAGCTCCGACGCACGACTGGAGTTTACTTCGTAAGTACAATTATCTCGTAATTAATATGCAGTGAGGGTTAAAAAATAAAAAGCACGGATGTTTGTACGATATATATCATATATAAAAATGACTCCATCCACGTGTTCGTCGGATTTTCTTCCACCGTCACTAAACTAGATTTTGACATATTTTACATTTTTTATTTATTTATTTAATCACTCCACTGCGTGTTAATAATTATATTAAATATCAATATTTATTTATATATATTAAATGAAATAATACAAAACTTTGACAGCAAACGACATTTGACACATATGTACATGACTTTAAAGCAGAAGGTGCGCAGAAAAATGTAACGCATTTTAGTTAACGCTTGACAAAATCACTCCTTATAAATTTCCGGGGACCTTATGTATAAATCGATTCTTAAGGAGTAAACTCCAAAAATTTCAATTTTGTTTTTCTTATAGGTACCGTATAAACTTTTATGCATTTAGTAAAAAGCTGTTATTTTGACATTACAAACAGCTACTTCAATTTTATTTATTTGTATTGATCATAATATTAACTTAAGTAAAATTTTAACGTTTAATCGCGTTTTCATGCTAAAAACACAAGAAAGACAAACTACGCCAACGCAGATAAAAATAAAAGCTTAGATAACCCACAAGAGCTTGGAGACCTTGAGGACCTTAGTAAGGTTTTAAATATCACCTCTGTCCGAATTAAATATTTTTCACTCTTTCTCTTTGCTTCAATGAGCATTTAATGTTACAAATTACATCATTAAGACGTTAAAAGCGAACAGAAGATATATACTTGTCTAGTAATTATTTTACGCAGTTTAGGATATATTTGTATTTTCTGACTATTCATAATATCTGCCGAAGGACGTCCACTGCTGAACAAAGGCCTCTCCCATTGATTTCCACAACGACCGGCTACATGCCAACCCCTCCGACTACCCCCAGTTACCTTTATTGCAGTGCCGCAAGAACGGTCGCTCACTATGCGCCCGAGACAATAACGCTCACTTAGCGAGCTATGGAGATAGCTATACTTGGTATTTCTCTACAAGATCGAATTAAAAATGAAGAGATCCGTAGAAGGACTAAAGTTGCTGACATAGCTGATAGGATTACTATAGTAAATGATCTGTCTATAGGCAAGGCACATAGCTCGTAGAATAGATAGCCGTTTGGGCAGGGAGGTTCTTGGGTGGAGACCAATCAGCGTGGAACACACCACGACACGTAACGAGATTTTTCTTTCTCAAAAATAATACAAATCATAATTAGGATGACGACGAATCCTGACCACCTTTGTGTATGGAATTGGCGGGTATCGTTTAGTCAAAGTCAAATATTTTTATTTCAAATAAACCAAATATTGGCACTTATGAAACGTCAGAATCTAAGTTGCACGGTTCCAAATAGTTGATTATTAGTTATAAAGTTCGAAGAGTAGCCCTTTGAAGATGACTTTAGTATGAATGTCTTTGCCTGCTTCATCATCATTTCTGCCGAATAACGTCCCCTGCTGGACATATGCTTCCCCAAAAATGGCCACAGTGACCGCTCTGGGTTTATCTTATCTGCTAATTGGGGAGAGTTGCCAGAATCACCACGCTCGATACGCGGGTTGGCATGAGCTGTGGTATTGCTATTCTTAGCCATAACACGGTTAATTGCTACACCGAACAACAATTTGTTATAACCTCGTATAAATGGAAGCTCACGTTTCTCAGTCGCTCATGAATCTCTCATTCGTTATATGTACGCATAGTTTCCTCTACGTTAATTGAATCTAATGGAATTGTTGAGAAACCATTTCATACAGTTCACTAAAACTCGCACAAATTACTCGAACATGCACAGTCTAACTCGGCGAATGTCTGCAGAAAACACTGCGGCCACATATTACTTGAAATGTGGCGGAATTTGGCGGTATCTAGCACTAGGTGGTACTGTGAGCCTTATACGTGCACCAATTCGCTAGAGCAAGGCCGACCATGAATAATTTCGGTGTAACCATGTCGTCGGTGCCAGCCTGCGACGACCACCGCTTGGCAGAGTTTGCCCCTTGTAATAAATCTACATGTTCGGTTACGAGATTGGCCGCAGACATGCTAGGGTTAATCTCCGTATGTCACATATTCATTCGGTTTATTATGTAAGCGTAGAGAAAATATTTAAGGAAAAATCTGTTAAAATGTAGCGTTTGTTCATGTGCAGGTACTTATTTCTTTTTATGCAGTTTATTTCGCCACCCAATATATTTTTCATCATTTCAGCCAAAGGACGTTAATTGCTGAACAAAAGCCTCCACCATAGATTTCTGCAATTGTGTCATCCTTTCGGGGGGAATTTGCTAATACTCACCACGTTTGGCAAGCGGGTCGCCCATCCCTCTGGTTCAAAGTCCCTTAGTCGCCTTTTACGACATCCACGAGAGGAGATGGAGTGGTGCTATGTTCTTAATCCGGAGAACACACGAAAAAAGGCAAGGAAATATAATTTATTTAGTATCTAGTAGGTTATTTAAACTATCCGTGTGGTTCCCAAAAATGAATAGACCATACCCCTCCACCTATGGCTATTGTAAAGATGACTAAGAGTTTGATATCAAGAGAATGGGCAGCAGCATCCTCCTGTGTGCTAATTAAATCACTTATATTATTTTATTAATTAATGGGTTTATTCTTGGTCTTGATTTCAAGTGATGGATAAGGGCCACGATAGAACGAGTGCACCTAGAAGATGGCTATTCACTCTTACTTTAAGTAAAATACTGTGATCACCAATCCGCCTGCCAAGCGTGGCAACATGATCACTCATTCTTGTGAGCATTGAAGTGCCCATGTTCAGCAGTGGATGTTTAATGGCTAGTGTTGTCATTTCATCATTTCAGCCAATAAACATCTCCCAAAGGACGACCGATTACATGCCGTGTGTCGTCATTTTGAGGAGAATTTGCCAGTACTCACCACGCTTGGCAGGCGGGTTGGCGAGCGCAGTATGGCAACTGTTCCACTGAAGGGTATGCTGCTGCCCAGGTCTCTGGTTTAGAGTCTCTTACTCGCCTTTTGCGAAATCCGCGAGAGGAGGAGGAGTGATGATCTGGACACCACACGAATAGTCTTCATCATTATTTCTGCAGAATAAAGTCCACTGTTGAACACAGGCCACAACCCCGGTCAGGGTGTGTTGTGTGCTCATAGGGGGATTTTTGCCATAATCGCCACGCTTCGTAGGCGGGTTGGCGATCGCAGTTGATTTGTTAATGTTACGACACCCACGTGATGAGCTATTCGTAGCCGGCACCACACGGCCAATTTTAAATAATTTTAAATAGTCTTAGGTGTAGTTTACTCTTATGATTAGAGATATACTAGAAACCCTTCTTAAGTTCCAACCTCATAGATCCGATTTTTATTCTTATTCCTTCACCGTCCACGCAGTAAGATTGTGGAATTCACTTCCACCTAATATTAGCGATTCAAAAACCATCTCGGTCTTTAAAAATCGTGTTAAAAAGCATTACCTCTACTAATTTTTTGTAATATTTTAGTATATGTATGTATTTAAATTGGTATATATATATATATATATATTTATTTATTTATTGTATTATTTTATTTATCTTTTCGTTATTTTATTTGTTCTAAATTATATATATTTTCATATTATGTGTTTAAATTTTAAGATTTATACAAAAATTATGTAATTTCTCCTCATCTACCATTACACACTGCTGTCTACATTTTACAACTTATCTCTCCTATCGCAGGTCTGCTGGCAGAAATTTCTTTTGAAATAAGCGGTACCTTTGTACTCAAGTGTCTGTATATACCTACTGTATCCTAATAAATTATCGCTGTGTGTACATAAATTATAAAAAAAAATATATATACTTTTAGCGTTCAAAACCTAACATGTGACTTTTTCAATGTCACGTGTACTTTCTTAGTTAATCTAAACTCGACTGACTTTAACGCTGAAGGAAAACATTGTGAGGAAACTTGGATCTAATGTTCTGAAATATCCCATCCCTCTGCACTTCCACTGCTGACCAAAGCCCACAATCAGCCATAAATTCTTCGAGCAATGTGCCCCACCTATTGCCACTTCAGCTTAGTAATCCTTTCTGTTATGTTGGCAACCTTAGCACTTCTACGGATCTCCTCATTTCTGTTTTGGTCTCGTAAAGAAACACCAATCCAATTGCAGAGCACTAAAAAATACGCAACGCCCAGCCGCTAAGATATCAAACAATTTCTTAACTGAACTTTTAAATTACGTTTCAACGCATTCCATTTCCAGCAACCTCTGTTTTGATACACAAAAGGCTAAACACATACACAACGCAATAAAAATCCTAAATTAATCCCAAAATCGCTTCATCCGCATCATTTACGTATTATAAGGGTCCTCGGTCATTAAAACGGTTGGGTATGCATGTAAGGGTCGGTGCACACGATGCCGAATCATGAATACAATTACACGGGCCGACCGTTCGGCACGGATTAAATTCTCTCGACCGATGAATCTCAAATTCTCAGCCTTCGGGTATATGACGTCCAATTTAATGATAATAAACTGTTTCATTGGTCTGAATTGCTTGTTCTTGGAAATATGAGATAAAATAATAAAAAATCTGATCGTCAATAACGACACTAATTAGAATTGTAATTAGTGCACTGGTTGGTAAACGACCACCTTAGGAACTATATCACCTTACCTCCGTGTGGTGTCCGGTTTAAGAATATAGCACCACTCCACACTCCACCAACACTCCAACCCCGTGGATGTCGTAAAAGGCGACTAAGGGACTCTAAACCAGAGAGATAGGCAGAAGCGTCCTTTCTGTGAATTTAAGCGCAGTACGGCTACTGTAGCCGTACTGCGCTTAAATTTGTAATTCTACATGGAACTTCCTTCACCCCGGGGAAGGGCGAAGGGGTATGCCGGACTCCTACCGGCTAAAACCACTGGAGCGGTCATCTTCGGCACCGAAGGGAGGCTCCAGGTCCTCGTAAGATCACACTAGAGCCGCCCATTGGTGCCACGCCTTTAGGCACATCACGGAAGGGATGACTGTAAAGCGGTCACCCCCTCTAGCGGAGGGAAGGCGACTGTAAAAAGGTCGCCCCCTCAGGCACTTCTCGGGGAGGATTGTAAAGGATCCCCCCAAGCCTGGGGAGGCTGTTGTTCAGCAGTGAACGTATAAATGACTGAGATGATGATGATGAGGAACTGTATAAAAAAACTTAGTTAATATCACTTATGGCCCAGTCTTGGGTTTCTCCTGTGCTGGGTACAGTTTATAGACATAAATCACATACACAAACACCCAGACCCGAAACAGCTAACTGTAGATCATACAAATAATTGTTCCCTACGGGGATCGAACCCACGACACGAAGCGCAGCATCCCAATCGCTTAGCCGATGTCCCAACCGTGCCGACAAGTTCTCGAGTGGAGACCGCGCACCGGAAAACGCCGCGTGGGATGACCTCCAACAAGATGCACAGACAGGTCACTGGGAGTCATTGAATGCGAGAGGAACTTTACCGGTCGTTGTGGATAACAATGGGAGACTAACCTATCAGCCAGTCTTTCAGTGCACGGTGCACACTCGAAAACCTTTCCCCCATCTGCCATCGATTCTACGAGCAATGTGCCCCGCCCATTGCCTCTTCAGCATAGTAATTATTTTAACTATACGTACGTCGGCCACTTTAGTTATTCCATGTTATGTTGCAGACTTACTTACTAAATACCACAGAGAAACAGAATTTTCTAAGAAAATCTTTCTGCTACTAGTTAGCCGATACTTAAGGATAGGATTCAATACAAAGGCATATGTCCAAACTGTGAGCTTCCTTGAACTCCGAACCTTTTGTTAGAGCTATCCCTTGTCAGTCATTGATCCGTGCCAGAAATATATTAGCTGTGGTCGATACTCTCACGTACTTCCTAAGGGTTTAGGTGGCTTGGCAATATGTGGACTTGATCTAAAGGCAAAGGAAAGCCTGAGTAAGACCAGATCTTAAGTTTTATTTTTTCTGACTTTCACAAGATGCTTGTTTCGTGCGTTTACTTGTATGTTGTATTTCATGCTGTGTTGATATCATTTCGTCAGCGGTATAGTACATAAGATTGAATCAAGGGCGTATAGTCTATATTAGGCCTAAGCCTGTGTGGAAGCGTCATACTCCACAAGGAGATAGCAGGGCCGGATCGGGAAGGGCCGATCTCGCACGGAAAAAGACGAGACGGCGCCGGGGTAGCAATCATCCCGGCGGATTAGGATTGGATTGGGGAATCTGTACGCCCACACCGAGCGACCCACGAGGAGACGGTGGCGCGCATTGTCATGTGCCGCCGTATGCGCAATAGGTCTACTGTGGTGCCTATATAGGCTTGGCACCAGTAGACGGCTCTAGTATGGTTATACGAAGTCCCGGAGCTCCCGGTGGTTTTAGCCGGTAGGAGTCCAGCATGCCCCTTCGCCCTTCCCCAGGGCGGAGGAAGTTCATGGAGTATTTCCACCGGGACAAATAAAACAAGGTCTGTAATCTCCCATAGCAGCGCAAAGGTTACTTTTCATATAGAGAGAAGCAACGCAATTGATTCATCTCACTAAGGGACTCTAAACCAACAACATAGGCTACAGCATCTTTTTCATAGTACAGTAGCCATATTGCGCTCACCAACCCACCTGCCCAGCGTAGTGAGTACAGGTAAATTCCCCGCCCAAATGATGACATTATTGTGGTAATCCATGATCCTAGTCCTTTGTTCAGCAGTGGACGCCCTTTGACTGATATGATAACGATGAGGTTTTGAACCCTTAACGTGGTCCTTAATAAGCGAGTCTGTGAGTATCCGGGCCACCACGATCAAAAGTACGTAACAAAATTATCTCATTTGGAGTGTTTACCGATCATGTAATGTAATTCGCAATTCGAACTAAATTATGAACATTTATTTATTTAAACTTTGATATAGATTGAGTACACACAAGGCGGACTTAATGCCACGAGGCATTCTCTACCAGTCAACCTTTGGGTTAAAAAAACCACTTCGATAGAAGTACAAAAACATAGCTGTAGATAATTTTAATAAATTGTAAAATTTTCACTATATTTAAAGAAGGGTTCTCGAGTGGAGACCGCGCACCGGAAACGCAGCATGAGATGACGTCCATTAAAATGGACGGACGACCTAGTGATGGTCGCTGGTAGTCATTGGATGTGAGTGGATGTAACCGGCGGGCGTTGTACAAATCTATGGGGAAGGCGGAAGGAACAGAGTTCAATAGTAGACATCCTTTGGCTGATATCATCATGATATTATGATGTCTATATTTCACATAATGTTTGTACAATTTCTATGAGCCCATATTGCTAGCACTATTGTAATATTTCACGATACAAGTCTGTAGGCACAGTCACAGTAAAGTTATAAAAAACCAAAAAATTGCTTTTTCTTGATAATAAAACGGCAATAAACATGATAAATGTTACGTACAATTGAACCACAAATCAGAAAAAGTAAATTACTTTAAAACGTTTTTAACGATAGCAATCGGTTCCAAATGGCCTGCACTTTGCTAACGGCATGAAGCACATTAGCCAACTTATATATATTAATGGTTTATATTCACTGCCAAGAGTTCACCACAAGAGACACCTGCTTCCGTGTGGTGTGGGAATAAAAATATAGCACCACTCCGTCTCCTCCCATGGATGTCGTAAAAGGCAACAAAGGGAGTCTAATCAAAAGGGATGAGCAGATGCGTCCCTTCTGTGAAGCAGTGGCCATACTACGCTCATAGCAAGCCTGCCAAGCGTGGTGAGTATTGGCAAATTCGCCCGCAAGATTATAGGGGGACGCTTTTGTTCAGCAGTTGACGTCCACTTTAGCCAAAGGACGTCCTTTGACTGAAATAATAATGATGAATCATCTCAGACTAAACCACGGACAGACAGCACGGTGGTCGCAGTGGTGAGGCGATTGGCTTTCTGCGTTATGTGCCACGTGTTCGAAGCCCGCACGTAACAAGTAATAAAATAAAATTGAATCAAGTCTTAACTTAATGGGTGACGCGAGGATCGACCCATTTACGAGATAAAGCAGCGATTGGTGCTGTAATATTTTTCAATATTTCCTTTCATGCCTTTTTCTATAATATGCTTTGCTTACCATTTAAGAAATCATGGTCCGACAAAACCTGCCTTTTCACTAAGATAAGAGAAGAATCAAGAGGTTTTTTTTACTATTACTGCTCACCCATCGCTAGCTGGTCGCTACACAATCATTAACTTGAAACGCAAAACTTGCATGTGACTGCGGCCAGGCTTCCATTGTGCCTTTGTTCTTTTCAAATCAAACATGGCGCTCACAGTCGCTCGTGACTAGGGTTGAAAGAAATGTTTATTTAGTTTTACATTTTTGGCAGTTGTATGAGTGCTGACAATAAGATGAAGTAGGGTTGACTTAGTGATAAAGCGACCCTCTTAACTCTCGGGTAATTAACAATACATATATATATATATTATATCTATTCGGAACAAAATAGCTTCCTACGTATGATTTCTGTTATTACGAGTCCACGACCATCTACGAGTCAATTTTAACAAACAGTATAGTGGTATAGTTACCTTACAAGATATCTATGAAGACTATTCTTACTTCTTCTCCACCATTTTCTTGATATTTATTGTTGGAAAATAAAGAAGACGTACAACTTAGCAATTATAAATAATATGGTATATTGTTTTATTGATTTTATTTAAAAAACGTTGCCCCACACTAGGATTTCTCCTGTGTCGTGGGTGCGTTTACAGACATAAATTCCACACACAATACACCCAGACCCGGAACAACTACCTGCAGATCGTACAAATATTTGTACCGTGCGGGAATCGAACCCACGACCCGGAGCGCAGCAGTCGACTGTATCAACCACTGCACCAACCCAATATGATAAGTAAGAGTACTTACATTACTGCTGTATTAAACCAGCTACTAGCCATACCAACCATATCAGCCAAAGGACATCTACTGCTGAACACAGGCCTCCCCATAGATTTCCACGATTGTGTCGTTATTTTGGGGGGAATTCACCAGTACTCACCACTCTTGGTAGGCTGTTCCACAGAAGAGACGCGGCTGCCCATCCTTCTAATTTAGAATCCCTTAGTCGTCTACTATAATACCCACGAGACGAGATAGAGTGGCACTATATTCTTGATTCGTACACCACGATCTTAAGAAACCTAAGGGAAAATGATTCAAAGAAATTTTAAAACATAGTACATAGGTAACTTGGTTCATAATTTACGAGATTGTAGGTGATTATTCCTTGAAATATTAAAATTATTAGATGCAAGTTTAATGCTTCGTTTTTCTGACTATAATCATTATTGGCGTACTGTTAATACCTAAAATTGTTAACCAACCACCTCATATGTACACAGTTGAGTAATCACTATTTTGACGTTGACTCCATTCTTGAGCAAATACAATGACGTCAAGATGAAAGTGCTGGGCGTAAACTGAGTTTTGGGGCATTTTGACGTGACTTCTCTACTTCAATACGAATGGAACAATGGAATTAGTAGTGCTAAATGTATACTAGAGTCATTAGATAGTAAGTAACATTGAATCAAATATAATATTGCGTGGCCAGTATATTTTGGTGGTGATGTATAACCCAAATGCGTCTTCAAGTCTGCTCTTTCCTCCGGCTGCCGCTATAGTCATATGTGACTATAGCCGGGCGTCCATTATGATTTTGTTTTTCACAAATCAAACATGGCTGCCTTTGTTGCTAACTAGCTAGCGTTGAAGAGGTTTTTGTATTATTAAATATTTTGTATTGTATAATATTATGGCTGGGAGTCGTTGGATGAGGGCGGCATGTAACCGCTCGTTGTGGAAATCTAAGGGGGAGGCCTTCGTTCAGCAGTGGACGTCCTGTGGCTGATATGATTGATATGATGAATATTATGGCAGATTTTAAAAGTTAAGAACTACTTTTATTTATATAAATGCCTTTGGTATTGTGATTAAATTAGGCAATTTCTTGCCTCTTTCACATAACCACAAATGTGCAACAATATTCTAAAAAAATAATTTCGTTCATCCATATAAAATTTTTTGTTTACATTCAGTCCATTACTGTCCCACTGCCGAGCACGGGCCTTTTCTCACAATGCGAAAGGTTAGGCCTTAGTCCACCATGGCCTAGTGCGGGTTGGTGGACTATACACACCATTGATAACACTTTGGACCCTCCCAGGTGTGCAGGTTTCCTCACGATGTTTTCCTTCACCGTTAAAGCAAGTGATAATAAAATTCTGATCCGCACATGGATCTGAAAACTCAGAGCTGTAGGCTGGGATCGAACTCAGACCCACGTGTGTGGAAGGCAAGCGTTCAACCACTAGGCTATCAATGCTATGTTTTGTTTACCATTTTTCTAAATATAGGCGATTTTCTCTATCTGAGTAACTCACAAACCATTAATACTACAGTCTTTATCTCAACCAATAACAAGAATACAAGTTCATTTCCAAAGTAAAGTCGACAGCCCTATTACCACCGGTTCTTAAAGCGAAACTTTCAGCATTTCGGCTATGCCTCTTTGTGTTTTTCATACTCAATGCGGGCATAAAATTACTGAGTAATTAACGCGGAAGTGTGCATTCCGCGGATAACCGCCCAACAAAGTATGTGTACATTTTTGATCATAAATATATTAATATGAAATACTTAAGTATATCTTAGTACGCTTTCGTTGGCGTTTTAGTTTAAAAGTAACTTGAAGCTTGTAGAAGAGTGTGTGTTTATGATTTAGAGCTTCTGGTTCACTACTCGTATTTAGTATGTTGTTTTCCCGCACCTAATTTTATTTATTCCATTCCCATGTTACGATTTGATATGATTTCGAAGTTCGTAAAATTCCGCCTTGAAAATTACTACCAAAAATATAAACCTCGTAATCCAAGCTCCTATTAGACATTCTTCCCCCTTCTCAAATGACAAATTAGAACAATCTTCGTCGAACTTACATAATTGCTGCGGTGGTCTTATCATTACGTTAACATGTCTCTTCGAAATCAACAAGGAAATCCAGTGTTTTGGTAATTTAATTACATCAAAATAATTCTTTCCACAACATCTCAATCCAATTAGGGATGTTACCGCAACGTACAGCTATCCCGAGAAATTCGCTGGAGTGGTGCAATCTCAGCTGAGATCGCAAACGTCTCGGGCTCATTTACACTGGTGTACTAATTCAGTAAGGATAGGTACGCAATTTTTCGCCCGTTAGACCTCCCCTCCCTCTGCCCCCCGCCCTGTTTACCGCCCAAGGCGCCCCTAACGGACGTGATTTGAAAACAAATAGGTACATTCGTAGAATACAGCATTTGTTGGCGCTAACTTGCCCGTTGTTCCGACTTGAGTACGATGGACAACGTTATTTCCAATGGAATCTTGTTACATTATAATAAATGTGTTGGTTATCCCAGTTTAGGAGTACAGTGACATATTTTACTTTAGGCCAGTGAATATTTAGAATAGCAGTTTATTATTAACTTTTTGTTGCTAAGCAATATTAATAAAGTTTTGCGGTACGAATTTCAATGAAAGTTTTGCTTTTTCCTTAAGAACTAAAACTGTGGCTTGTGCTGGCAGTATAAAAACTTTTTAAAATTGAAAACAGGTATTGTAACAGTAATACATTTATTCTGCAAGAAATCGTGAACTTAAATAGGAATTCTAAAACTCTAGCTTTTAGTTTAGAGTACTGAGAATGCATAGCACTATTGACTTATACTACATGTTTTAGTGACAAAATCTATTCTCCTAGAATAGAATTCACACTCCAAGGCCAGTCTCACCCTTTTGTATACATACATGCAAAACAGAACTATCAAATCACTCTACCCAAACATAAAGTTCCGGACGTTATGGCCTCACACTAGTTTATATCACGTCCTCTAACACAAAATCAAGCACATCCTATCGCAGTAATCCAATCACTAAGCAAGTTACTGGGCGTTTTCGCCATTTTCCTACTAAGAACCATTTTCCTACCAAGCCCCATTTCATATCTGTATGGAGTAATTATTATTACGGTAGCCATTGTTTCGGTAGTAACAGTAAACAAGGGACCAAGTGAAATATGCGTTTACTGCCCACCTTCCTAGATAACGTCTCATTATATTGCAGTAACAACTATATTGCCTATGACTTAAGGTTCTTAATTGGTTGTTATATTTCATATCACATAACACTGCGTGTCACTCTAGTTTAAACTCTAATTTGTTAGCAGTAAAGTCGTTATACTCTTGGCGAATGTCTGATTTCAAGATGCTGAGATCCCTTACTAAGATTTCGTGTCAAATCTTCATCTCGAAGCCGTCTTGTACGGGAATAGATGACATATCCAATTTAGATGTCAGGCAGTAACTTCTGGCAGAAGATTGCAGATAATCATTATATTGTAAGGAAACTTACTCGCACAGACTTAAATATTTGGTGTACATTTTGGAACAATAAGTGTAAGGAAATATACTTCAAATGAGTTACCGTGTCGTACCGGCTAACTATACCACCATCCCATCTCATACCGTGGGTGTCGTAAAAAATGACTATAGGATTAGCCGGACGATAGGCAGTAGCGTCCTTCGAGTACATTTCTAATTCAACTGCGATTGCCAACCCGTCTGTCAAGCGTGGCAATGATGGCTACCCCCCAATGAGCTCACAATACAACACCGTTCTGGACGTTGTGGTAATCTTTGGGGGAGGCTTCAGTCCAGCAGTGGATATTTTTATGCTGAAATGATGAGTTATGAAAACTAAATAATATTTTACACCATGGGTTCCAACTTCGCGGTATCCGCACATGACATAATGTAAACACTTACTGACATTGTTTGTGATACGAGTGTAATCTACATAATTTATTCCTATTTTATTGTAACTAAAACTAATAAAATACCTCGCACCCTAGATGTGATCAAAAATGTACAGTCCGCACCGTAGCAAATTGTGAGAACGGATAGTAGGGTACCCTCACAACCAGTCAAGATGTATAGTTGGGGGTCAGTAAAATAACGAACTACCAGCGAAATCCAATACTGGGCTGAGAATTTATTGGTTGTAATTCAAAGTACAAAGACCATTTGTCAAGGAACTCCTTATACGAGCCGTAATTGTATACTAAAGTGAAAATAGAAATAATTTGCTCGTTAAACCATGGTAATATATCTTGCTGTCTGTAGTTCTTTTATGGGGCTGATTGAGTGTGGAGTTTCTGAAATATGACTAGTTTGTGACATGTTCTGTGCTAGTTTCCGTGTTTCCGATTAAGAATATAGCACCACTCCTCCTCCCGCGGACGTCTTAAAAGGCGCGTAAAGGATTCTGAACCAGAGGGATGGGCAGCATCATCCCTTCTGTGGAATAGTAGCCATACTACGCTAACCAACTCACCTGCCAAGTGCGGTACGAGAACTGGCAAATTGCCCCCAAAATGCAGACATGTAACAGGTCCTCTTTTGGGAGACGCTTTTGTTCAGCAGTGGACGTTTTTCGGCTGATATGAAGAATAATTTAAGCGTTCGGGAATTCGTTTCATGATGTATTTAATCTTACTATCTACACAAAGAATAAAATAGTAGAAATTATTTTCAACTCAAAACGAAATTTGCTGCGTGCCATTGCTGATTGCCTCAGTAATCTTTCGTATCTTTAAAGTTTGCACATACACATTATCCACAATCGACTTCAAAGATCGTGAGTTCTATCACCAGCATTTAATATTTTAGCCGATATATTATTGACCGATTTCAGAAACTGTGAATTTTTTATTTGTATTTGATGCTTTATAATATTAAGATACGTGAATAAACTTAAAAGCTAAACCTTAAAAACTAAAACAACGCCTAATCAAGAACTTTGACCTTATCAGAGGAAACTTTGAAATATGTAAAAATAACTATCCCAAAAATATCGCTGAAGCCTGCTTGACTAACGGACTACATGACTTCTCTACGTTGTTGAGGGTGCACTACGCACAACAAATCGGTCTTTCTGAACCATCCTTGTTATTATCTGGGGGCCGAAATAGCCCTAACGATCTAATGAGCTAAAGATCTCCAATTACTATATCTTTCATAATTTATAATGACAATTCACATTTATTACCTCAAATCCAAAACACAATACAATAATATCTTTTTTTGGTACTCTCAATTGTTGAAACAATGGAACTCCCCTTTTTAACGCTGTATCCTATCTCCGACACGCATCGTCAGATTTAGATCAAATGCATATGTATATGATGACTGGAGTTATCTCCTTCCAGATAAACAGTAACACAATAAAACACAGTCGAATATAGCACGTGCTCCTTTTTTATTTTGTTATTGTTAATTTTTTTTTGAGCAACGAGCTTTCGCTACACCTATCGTAACTTTGCTACGAAATTTGCTACATGCCATTTAATTTTAATTTAGACAGGCGTCGAGCATTATTACCGCCACGGTTTTAAAATAATGACATGCCGCGGTGTAATATAAAACTATATTTACCCAGAAACGTCTAGGAAGTTGAACCAAGATATCATACATTTAACCAACAGTAGGTATACACTAAATTCGGCGAATGTTTAACGCGTGTTAAACCAACAGAAAATTAAAGTTTGTACCAAGTTTCCGATGTGGAACTGCCACAAACTGTCTGCTAAGTTTATACGCTGACAGGACAGGTAAAGCGACCGACATTAAGATTATATCAAAGAGCATTTGTGGAAACAAACATGTTTGCTCACCGACAAATGAGGTGGAGGTACAGGTGCTGGATGGGGCTTAAGCGTCGTATAGTTCATGTAAGTCATGGGGCGTATTATGTGTGGGGGTGATAGATAGATTAATTTTATATTAATAATAGTGTGAAATAAATATATAATAGTAAAATAGTGTATACATTAAATATCTAATATAAAGGGTATAAATAAATGAAAATATTTTATTTTATTTATGTAGGATGATGTTGAATCATCCAAAACTAAATGTTTGGTTGGTATGCGGACTATAATGCCGTAGTGGAACAACATTTCTCCTTCTGTGGAAAACATAAATTACACTTTCCATGATCTGATAATTGCACACAGGTTCTCCCACAAGATGCAAATTGCGGTTTTCAAAAAATGGTCATCGACAAAACGTCATCCATTGATTGCGAACTGCAAGACCAATCTGAATTGATGATGATGAAAACCTTATATTTTAAACTGTTTTTGCACGTACGCCATCCAGTTTTTATGCTTTAACTCCGCAAGCTAAACGTTGTGAATGCACCCCGTCTAATGAACGCGATTAACTTTCCCGTCGGACACTATTGTGGCTATCTGTACCTATTATTGCGTCTACCTTTGGTATTTTGAAGTCCACCATTTCATTGCGCATACGTTGTGAAAATGTTATATTAAAAAAGATATTCATGTTTTAATATTGTTTGTTTCAGGTATGTTTGTACACAGCAGTGAGTAAGGACGTCTGCGAGTTATAATTTAAATAAACCTTAATACACTTATACTAATTATTATAATTAACTGCATAATTATATATATGTACATATGTACGCACTTAATCTACTTTGGCCGAACTGCAATTGATTACTAAAGAAGCATAGGAATTCTTCATGCTCTTAATTTCCAGTCATATGGATGGTCAGTAGTGCCCTCTAGTATGGTAATAAATAACAATATGTGGAATCTCCGCCTACCAGGCCTGGTTACGATAATATTCCGTATGACCATTCACTGAGAGACCAGGGTATAGCAATAGACGTTTACGAACTGCTATGATGAAATCCCAAACCTGTATACAGTATCTAATGTTACAATCATAATATAAATCAATATAATACTGTCATATCAGTCGATTTGAGATTTTCATGCTACACATCGTAGAGGTGCTACGAGATCATATGCTACGAAAATTGATACGTTAGTTATGTGCTATGGTATTGAATGAAGAGAGACAAATAAAGGCAATTGTGGAATTAGGCGCAACTATGTACTCATTATGTTTTAGTGTAATTGGTATAATTGTCACCAAAAACAAAATAATGACACGGAGTCACAGTAGTTTATTTAGCAGAAAAAAGTTCACAACAGAGTTCACAGTACAGTAGCACAAGAAGAAAACATTTAGTGTAGGTAGAATAAGAAAGATAACGAAAGCGGATATATGGAAGTATACGATAGCGGAGCGAATGACATGCGCTATCCGTAACATACGACTGGCGGGGCAACACAAGCTCGGCCGCACGATGCGCAAGCGCACGGCCGGGCGACCCCTACTGCTTACTATATACAATAAAATATCTAATTTGAAAGCGCGGTCCCCATGACCGCTGATCCTTATGTTGCAATATTTCATTTTTACATTTTTATTTATTTATTTATGACAACATATTAAGTATATTTAAATGTGATAGTATCGTTTTATCTATATAATATATCTCTGTTACATGTATATTTATAAACGTTGATATTTATTAATCTAAATATGTAATAGAAGCTATAAGTATACAATTTAATGTTGCCACGCTACAACGTTAATTATATATCGGTTGATAAATAAGGTGATGCCTAAAGGTTACAAGATTAAACTTACAGTAACACAATTTAAAACCAACGCACCCGAAGTTTCAACATTTCGAAACAGCTTTGAAAATTTAAACATGCTCTACTCGAAATCAAGATAAATAATCAACAAAGAGCACCTAACAGAGACACCTAGTAAATTCTCTTGGCAAATACACCAGGGGTGTCACACTCGAGTGTCCCGACACTCTGTGATCACTCACACTTTCGTCCCAGACACTAATTAACGAATGTCTGCAATTAGAGGCAGACACTCGACAATAGCTCGAGCTTTAATATTTTAAGGGCCTCATTTAATGAGATTTAATATTGTTGTTCTCACCCTAAATTTGAGTTGGGCACGTTTCTTTAATTATCTTCTATTATTTGATCAATGTTGCTTGAACTTTAATAGTGTGTTGCAGGCGCACGTATTCACATTTAAATGTTTGAGGGTATCAATTTTGCAGAATAAACAAAACTAGAAGTAAGATTAAAATAGTAGTTTTTATTTGAGTATTTTTACTTTTTCGAAGAGTAATAAACTGCATAAGTTTTTGGTACCAATGCAATAATGGTTGTATGTTTATCATGTGGTGTCTGACATAAAAAAGACCTTTCCGTGTTAAGCCCCGTCTGAACTGGACACCTTAACGAGAATTGTTTGGTAATATTGTTACACTATTTGGAAACTTTTCAACGTTTCCAAATATCCTTTTCCAGCCAGCTTCATAATAAGCAATCTATTGGCCTACTTCAGACTGTTAGCCTACCTGCACGTCGGCATTTATGTCTCTGCCATCATTCTGTTATTGCTTTTGACCATCGGCCATCCTCTTTTCTGACCAAAGAGCATGCATCATAATCAGCCCATTACTGGCCCACTGCTGGGCACGGGCCTTTTCTTGCGATGAAAGGTTAAGAACGCTGGCCTAGTGTGGGTTGGCGGACTACACACACCATTGAGAACATTTTGGAGTCCTCTTAAGTGTGCAGGTTTCCTCGCGATGTTTTCCTTCACCGTTAACGCAAGTAATAATCAAATTCTGATCCGCACCTGAATCCGAAAAGTCAGAGATGGGGGCTGGGATAGAACTCAGACCCCCCTGTATGGAAGTCAAGTGTTTAAAAAACAGGCTATCACTGCTTGCCTTTAACTTTTACATTTATAAACACATGCATACACAAACGTATTTATCGTTTTAAACAAACGATTGAAATAAATCACGATTTGCATGGATGTATATTTATATGTTTATTTATCAATAAAATACTGAATTATTGTTGCCCATTGAGCAAATAAAACTCAACATAAAATCCCTATGGCAACAAAATTGCTGATCAAAATGTAATTTATTTGTGTTTACCGATTTAATTTGCATCTAGTTTCTGTGTCCTGAATATTTTAGTCTACATCACTGTGTGTGATGTTTAAACCAACATATGAGCAGTATACTTGATTATTAGTAACATTTAAATTAGGAAACGTTGACACACATTATTAACTTAATTTATCCGAAAACGTAAAGTAAGTTATAAAAATTGTTTTTTGCCTTATAGAAACCGCCCTATAATGTAAAGTAGTAAGTTACCTTTAAAATTCCTGCTAGTAAAACGCGTCAGATCTGTTTGCTTTTTTGAATTACGTATAATGATAACTAGACCACTAAATCTTAACAAGAAAATTTAGGCTCTGTTACTATCTAAATCAAAAATACTAAATGTATTTGAAATTAAGTAATACCAAATACTGTTAAGGTGCTGCTGGGGTGGCGCAAGGTCAATGCTGCAAGGATTATCCTTGGTTTGAAAATAACTTTTTCGGGGTCTATTTTTATAGCACAAAATGGAGGTTAAATATTGGTGGTCAACAAGTATTTTTCTGGTGGTAAGTCAAATATAAGCCTTTCTGGTATTTGGATATCTTTTAATAGTTTTGTTATAATTTGTTTAAAGATAGGTATAGTAAAATATACATATAGTATTTACGTAACGGTATTTTTCATCGTTGTCCAAATTGTTCATTACCCTCTGATAAAAATAAGAAAAACAAAATCTAACTTGGAAATATGAAACATAATGTAACTCAAATGCGTTCATTCAAATTTATTAGACCCACTACTTTCTTGAGCTCAGAGTGAACTTGCATGACCCTCCTAGCTAAGCGATATTTGCACGGACAACGTGCCATGTCCCAGTGTTGAAGATGGAGATAAGATAATAAAATATGTTCAAATCATACTCTATGCCAAATTTCATTAGGATCCACTCAGCCATTTGAGTGTGATGGAGCCTCAAAAACATTTAATAATACAATTTTTCACATTAAAATGTAATGGGACACCAACCGGGGACTCTCCATGCTTGCACTGTAAAATGCAAAAAACGGAAATTACGGCGTCTGTCTTTCGTAAGATTATTATACCCTTGTTGGATCGCAACTACAAACATTAATATTTAATCGCGCTTCAAAGACCTATACTTTAAACGTATTTCATACAAGAATCTTATACTTCGAAGTTCTCGAGAGTTCGTACCACAAACGGTATTAAATAGAGACAAAGTACAGTCATCAAAAAATATCACCCGCCATCATAACGAAGATACAAGTACACAACTTTATTTTACACCAGATAGACGAGATCTCGCAAAAGCCGTTACTTCTACAGCTTTTTCTCTTTTTTCCAGCCTCAAGGAAATCGTTTAAGTTAACTCGTTTACTCGTGAAACTTGCCTTGTGGTGCGGATTACAGAGATAAAACTTAGTTTGGGTGCTTCTATTAAAATGGTTTTAAAAAGTATTTTAATAATTCGGTGTCTGTACTTTATCTGTTTGTTGGAGTTTGATTGAGCCTTTAGTCTTGTTTATATTAGGGAAAGATAAGTAAGTCCTTGGCATAATACATTAAAGCAAGATATCTACTTATAAAAATGATGATCGAGGCACGTTTAGCGACGCGACTATTCAATTGGTTTTTTACAGTACAAATTGCGGGTTCGATTCCCGCACGGAACAAATATTTGCATGATATACAGATTGTTGTAACGGGTCTGGGTGTTTGTGCATGTGATATTTGTGTCTGTAAGTTGTACCCACGAACAGAGTGAAGGAATAAAGACACGGTTGGCTTAGTGGCTAAGCCATTGGCTTTCTGTACTACGGATCGTGTTTTCGATTCCTAGCCGGGATCAATATTTGTGTGTAAGGTAGTTGTTACTTTACAGTTTTATTTTGTCGCAGAAAAATGATTTAACTGTAGGATTGAAATAGTGCCTATAATAAATAACAAGAGTAAACATAACTTTAAAAAACATATTTTTTTTTTTACCCACACTAGGATTTCTCCTGTGTCGTGGGTGCGCTTACAGACATGAATTCCACATACAATACACCCAGACCCGGAACAACTACCTGCAGATCATACAAATATTTGTTCCGTGCGGGAATCGAACCCACGACCCGGAGCGCAGCAGTCGACTGTATCAGCCACTGCACCAACGGTGCCGTCAAAACATTGTCCAAAATATTCTTATAAATTGGTAATTTACACTTATTAAATACTATTTGTTTGCAATTTTGTCATTGTTCCTTGCTACGGTCGATATACATAATACATTATTTAGACTCGTTTATAGTATTGGTTTCTGTGAAGATCATCATGTCAGCCAGAGGACGTGCACTGCTGAGCAAAGGCCTTTTTTATTTCTTATTGATGTCCAGTGGAAATTCTACACGGACCTTCCTTCGCCCTGGGGGAGGGCGAAGGGGGGGCGGACTCCTACTGGCTAAAACCAATGGAGCGGCAATCTTCGGCACCAAATGAGTCAATATTTTAGGAGGAATTTTCCGATACATATTTCCACCATGCTTGGCAGGTGAGGTGGTGAGCGCAGTATGGCTACTGTTCCACAGAAAGAACACTGCTGGCCGTCCCTATGGTTAATATCCCTTAGCCATCGACATCCATGGAAGTAGATGGAGTGGTGCTATATTCTGAATCCGGATACCACACGGAAGAAGATAGATAAAGATAAAAAATCTTCATGTAAAATCATTATGTAAATGATTTGTAAATCACTTGTAAATAGTCAGACTTTAGTAGCCGTGTTTGAAAGATGTATATTTACTATTAAGGGTAATAAACTCCATGGTTCATCATTTCGGCCGAATGAAGTCCACTGCTGGACACAGGCCTCCCCCAAAGATGTCCACAACGACCGACATGGATGTGTTGTGGGCTCATTGGGGGGTTTTGCCATAATCACCACGCTTGGCAGACGGGTTGGCGATCGCAGTTGAGTTGTTAATGTACTCGAAGAACGCTGCTGCCCATCCTCCGGCTAATCCCTTAGTCGACTTTAACGACACCCATGGGAGGAGATGGGGTGGTGGCATTCTGAGCCGGCACCACACGGCACCGATGCACGACTCCATGGTTACTCTTTTTAAATCATAATAAGTTACAATGTACGTATATGATTTGCATATGCAATGTCACCTTCATCTCAGAAATTCTAATGTGATACTATAAATGTAAATCGTTTAAAATACGAATATCAATTCACAAACATCAAAGTATTCTATCGAATCAAACTTCACAACAAAGTCAAAAAGTTATAAATAAACACGAAAGTAATAAACACATAACGAAATTCATAAATATGTGTGCGTTTTCAAATAAATCGACACGCAATCGGGACGATCCAGTGATTTATATTCAGAGGCAATTTGCTGCCGCTTTTTATGTGGCTTCGTTATCATACAGCTGTGCCGAATGTTCGAGATAAAATTTTATAGTAAAACGATAGCGATGCCGACTAATGATACCACAAAATCCAGATTCTAAACATTAGTAAACCATTTAGCTAACATAAAATTTTTACGTCATTTTAGTTATTAAAATGTTCATGATTCAAATATTTCTAAGCTCCAAAATTTATATTGCTTTATAGGCATGTATATTTTTATTTGAGCTTTGGTAACTAAGTTCAGCGTGTGTGTAAATGTCTGGAATGTTTTATACTTATATGCTTCTTCTTTTCGCGTGGTTATTTGCCAACTTTGTCCTAGAACTTTTCAACCAAGTCGGACGCATGTCCGACTTGGTTTAACGACTGCCATCTAATGACATCAACCTGTACCGACGATTTGACTTGCCTCCGAGTACGTAGATCATCATAATTTTTTGCAGATGTATATGAGATGTTCGGCAGTGATCGCTTAGACGAACAGCATGTTTGTTTGTCCTCCCATTTAATATAAAAGAAGAGACGCTGCTGCTCATTCCTCAATCCTATCCATCTATCCCCAAAACAATAGCTTATCCCCAACAACGCCCTAAGCCGAGGCCCGTGTCCTGCAGGGGGCGCCCTTAGCGTAAGTTGCTTAGTATATAATGTTAATTTTAAGCCTGGCTGAAGCATCTTATGGCTTCGCCAGAAACTACCTGTTAAGCAACCACATTTCTAGGAAATGTCTGCGATAAGCCCAACAAAAAAAAAGCTCAGTCCTCTGGATAAGTCTCTTAGTCGCCTTTTACGACATCCACTTCAGGAGATGGAGTGGTTCTATATTAAATCCTGACACCATTCACAGACCAGACAGACCAGACAGACATCATTTATGTCATAACAACTTAAACAAAATTCACAAAATCCCCTCCAACACGTGAACCTTGATGCTCACGCGGAAATAATCGTTCGATATGCGAAACGAAGGGCTTCGCTATTCGCGCAATTAACCGCCGAGTTTAGTCCCTCTGCTTCCGGTCGGGTACTTCCGGTTCGCCCCCTTCGCTGATGACTCGCAGTTTATTGATTAATGACAAAAAGAAAATCTAAATAATAATCGTTAGCATAAAAAAATAAAGAAATTAAAAAAATTGTCAATGTTACGCATAAACGATATTGTCGTGACGTGGTTAGGACGTAGTGATGGTGTTGTCGTGCCGCCCAAGTCTCGCACCTACGTAGGTAAGAATGGACTAAGGAGCAAGGTTCGATTTTGGCATCTAGTACCAGCGAATTGTGCTTTACGAAAAATCGAGAATCAGGCCCAACATCATATCATCCATTAGACGTCCACTGCTGTTGAAAATCCTCCCCATAAGCGACCGGTCGAATGACCAATTTCATTTTGTTTTGCATATATTTGTGTATTAATAATATAATAATGATATGTGCTACGGCGGCACGTTGCACGTATAGATGCTGTACGTAAGTATATAGAATGAATGAATTAAACGCGATATATTTCCGTAAGCTATTTCATTTCAACAAATGTTTTATTTTTATGGTGTAAAAATCCGTAGTTGCTAAACATATTTTATTAGTATTCTTACATGTAAAATATAGTGAAATCAATAAAAACAGACTAAACTATTGCTGCCGAAGTAAAACAAAATATGTAAACTTGAAAATACAATCCAAGTTAAATCAAGTGAATCCAAATATTCAAATTTAAATCAGTCCAATACAAAGTAAACAGACAAATTACATTAATCTAAAATAATAGAAGAATCTAAAACAATCACAATTATTATGAACCTTCGTCATGCTCGTGTGCCTCTGTGAGTGGTTTCATAAACAGTTTGAGTAACAAACGAACAATAAAAACAAAGTGTAAGCAAACATAGACAAACATAGACGCGCTTCACTACCTAATGAATACTCGTAGATAAGGCGGGGTTCATAGTAAACATAAGATATGCAAATAAATTAAAATGATCATGTTTTTTTCTGTCTATATTATATTGCAGGATATAAACAGATTTAAATGGCGCTATATCAAATTATTTTGAGAGCTTACGAAGTAAATTTTGCCAATATTTTCGAGTCGATATAGACAGCAAGACCCAAGGCTAGCAAACAGATCCAACCAGGGCAACCAATTCGAAGCCCACTTCAACCCTCACACTCCGCCATACTCTATGTGAAAATTATAGAAAACTTTTAAATTTCTTTGAAAAAATACCGAGCGTTTCATGCGGAATTGTATTGTTTTCCAACACTTGAGATACCGGCGCGACTGCGGAAAACGATAATGAGCGAGCACTTTTTCCGTCTACCCTCTCCCTAGAAATGAGGTCGAATTACGAATTGTATTGTGTATTCACTCATAAAAAATATATCCCGACCGCGATTGTGCCTTACCGCGGTAAATTAACGATACAGGTATTTTTGCACAATGAAATGTGTATTGTGGTATTTTTCTTTGAGTCAAAGTTTTTAAGATATGTGGCAAGATCGAGTTACAGCGATTTTAAATGACTTGGAATATGAAGTCGGAATAGCTCGAAAGATAAGACGTTTGTAGGATTTTTACGATTTTTTAGACAAACAAGACATTTGCCTGGTGGTAAGCGTCACGCTGTTGCCGTGTGGTGCCGGCTCAGAATGCCACCACCCCATTTCATCCCGTGGGTGTCGTAAAAGTCGACTAAGGGATTAACTGGAGGATAGGCAGCAGCGTCTTTCGAGTACATTAACAACTCGACTGCGATCGCCAACCCGTCTGCCAGGCTATTATGGCAAAACCTCCCAATGAGCCCACAACACACCCATATCGGTCATTGTGGTGATCTTTGGGGGAGGCCTGTGTCCAGCAGTGGACTTTATTCCGCCGAAATGATGTTGTATTATGTCTTGTGCCAATAATTTATCCCGTGAACAAACTTAACATTGTAATTTAAAAACATGTTCCAACATGTACATTCCAACTGCAAATGTAAGTTTGTACGCGCATATTGAAATATTTTTTCATGTTGTTTTAAGATCATAGTTCTTATAGGTTTTCCTGTAAGCTATAAGTAAAAACTACATTCCATATTTTTTTTCAAATTCTTTCGCCTTGTGTTTCAGAGATAAGAGTTTCTAACATTTTCGCCTGTTTTCTTAAATACCCTTAAAACTTTTTTTTGTATTGGATACCCTTATAACAAGCCTTTCCATATGATATATTATACGGTACAGTTTGCAAATATTTTTTGTTGAATTTTCTAATTTTTCCTCGAACCCCCTTAATCAAAATTCATTTATTTGCTTACACGTCCGTGCCTGGGTCGCAGAAATTCGTATGTATACCAAATTTTAACTTAATCGGTCCAGTAGATTAGGAGCAAATTGGCTGTGAAAGACAGACAGACAGACAGACACGAATGATCCTATAAGGGTACCGCCGTCTTTTCATTTTTGAGGGTTCCGTACGTCACCCTCAAAAAGAAGAAGAAATATATTTTAGTATCTTTCCATTACCTGAGTTTTCACCCGTGTCAACAGAGGGAAATAAGATGCTGACATTCATAAATGATGAGTAGCACCTGTCTACATTTATGACAATTAAGATTCCATCGGGCCCAATCTAACATTTATAGATTTCGTCGGATAAATTGCTACGTGCATAGCTAACGTTATTACGGACCGGTTATTGTAAATTCAATTTTCATATAAAAGGTCTTATTTTAATAATCCACGATATTTTTTTACTAGATACATGTGGATATTATTACAGCTAAGAGAACCAGTACTAAATTAATTAAATAATTGATACAATATAACAACATTTAATTTTTGTGATACCGATGTAGGTGTGCCTCAAGGCGTAGCACCAATGGGCGGCGCTAGTGTGATCTTATGAGGACCTGGAGACCCCTTTCGTTACCGAATCCGGCATGGCCCTTCGCCCTTCCCCGGGGCGGAGGAAGTTCAAGACGAAATTTCCACTGAGGGCCAACAAAAATAAAAGGCCTTACAAATAGGTCATGCGATAATCTTCGGGTGATCCATCGCATTAGGGATAGGCCGAAACGGTGGCGCACCGTGCTACGTGTGCGCCAGGGGGACGGTATTCACCAAAAAGAGTGGTGGGCCGTAACTTGCCGGCGGAGGTGCGGCGAATGCGCTAGTGACTTGCAACTCCGACGTAAGGTAGATCGAAGGAATACCGTAGCGATTTGAACAGGTAAGAGTCCGGCACGCCCCGCCTCCTTTCCCAGGGTGGTGGATATCCATGAGGATTATCATCATTATAAATTTCGATAATAATGTCGCTATTTTGAAGAGAGTTTGCCAGTACATACTCACCACGCTTGGCAGGTTGGTTGGTGACCGCAGAATGGCTATTTTTCCACAGAAGCGATGCTGTTACCCGTTCCTCTTGTTTGGAGTCCCTTAGTCGTCTTTTACGACGTCCACGGCAAAAGACTTAGTGGTGCTATATTCGTAATTGATATCATACGAATGAGGATATTCCCACGAAAAATAGGCAAATAAGTAAAAGTTCCTTTCGGGAATTAAACTCGTAATTGAGCATTATGCCAGCTAAATTCTAATTCGAACTAAACAGTTAAAGATTGTAAATAATATGATGGAATACATTATGTAAGGTCTTATTTGAATAGTCCACGATATTTTACATGGCAATTTTTTGTTTTTGTCCCAGTGGAAATCCGTCATGAACTTCCTCCGCCCGGAAGGGCAAAGGGGCATGCCGGTCTCCTACCGGCTAAAACCACTGGAGCATCATCTTCGGCCTTTAAGATGGGCTCCAGGACCTCGTATGATCACACTAGAACCTTTTCATGGCGCCTTAGTGAATGCTGCAGAAAACGTAGGTATCACAAAAAATAAATAGATTTTCGTCATTTCTAATAAGTCAATCTTTTTATCTCTTAGTTGTAATAATATCTACAGGCATCTAGTTAGATAATGGTGGCCTAGGCTGGCTGACCTACGTAGGTAGTAGACAACGTCAAACAAAACAAGCGGTGGCGTGCCGTCGTCCAAATAATAATAATAATAATTCATTTTTATTTCAGAACCAGTCCATATGCATACATGAGAAATTGAAAATATTAGTAAATATACATTATGAGTAAATAAAATAATTACAAAAAGACTAACATTACAAAAAATCATCAATTAAAACAATTTAATTTACAATTCTACAATAACAAAAAGATAAAAACACTATATACTTCATCTTAGTCTATATTTAGGTTTGGATCCGGAGTGCTCAACATGCAACCTGGTCCAGTACCGCATTATTGGGCAGTCTAGATCCATATCCATCCTCCATGCGAACAGCTGAAGGTAGCTGTTGGAACTGCCTCGTATGCGGCGCATCAGAGACACAACTCTTTTGCGCATAATCGCCGCAAATCCATCTATATTTGCGCCCACAAACATACCGGACGCGCTACAATAGCGAGGCAGCTTCATCAGCGCCCTAAAGGCATTATTGTAGAGAACACGCAGGTTGTCGTATGATTTTTTCGTATGCTTGACCCATAGGCTACACGTGTAAAACGATTGGCAAAATGCCCTAAAGAACGTAGTTTTTACTTCCGTAGTACAGCGTGCGAACCTACGAGCCAGCATATTAGCTCTAACAGATAAAGCCCTGCGCTCCCTATCTATATCATCTACAAGCGTCTCGGTGACCCAGTGGCCCAGATATTTGAACTGCGAGACTCTTTTAAGGACACTGCCATTCAGCATGACCTGTGGGACAGTATGATAAGTTTTAGATCCTGCCTTAAACACCATGAGCTCGCTTTTACTGACATTATATCTGAGTCCGTGGGCCCCCACATACCGCTCGCAGATCGAAATCAGTTTTCGAAGGGCACTGATCGATGGACTCAGCAGCACCATGTCGTCCGCGTAACTAATGTTGTTAACAAGAACACCATCAATCGAACAACCCACACCAGCGCTACTGAGTTCATTGATCAGACGATCCATATACAAGTTGAAGACAGTCGGCGAGGTTAGCCCGCCTTGCCTCACACCACATTCCAACCCATACTCAACCGAAAGTGACCCCGACCACCGCACACAATTGCTCTGGTTGCCATACCAATATTTTAGGAGACTTATGTACTCTGTAGGCAAATCCGTGTCTGACAACTTTTGCCACAACCTGTCGTATGCAACAAGATCAAAAGCTCTAGATACATCTAAGAAGCAGGCATAGACAGGTGTGCTTCTGTCAGTGTAGTATCGGACGGTATGCTTGAGATTCAGTATAGCCATTTCTGTTGACAAACCAGGGCGAAATCCAAACTGTGCATCATGAAGCTGTAGGTGTGGTCTTAACTGAATATCAATAACAGCGTCCAACACCTTAGCAATGACCGTCGCGAGTGATATAGGCCTGTAGTTACTTAATTTAGAGGCGTCTCCTGTCTTGCTCTTTACTATGGGGACAACTATAGTTCTCATCATTGCCTCAGGGATGTATGAAAGCCTTATACAGAATGTAAACAACATAGCGAGCACCCTCGGCAGATGGACACCCGCATGCTGCAAATGTTCTATGCCGAGCGAGTCATGGCCTGGGGATTTTCCTCGCTTCATGTCTCTGATCACCTTGGCAACTTGTTTCGCAGTGATCCGAACAAGTGGTTTCGCCAGACCTCCCACCTCTGTAGTGGTCATCGCTGGTTCAAGTGGAGAAAGTACCCTGAAATGGTCCCTGAATAAGTTGGCAATTTGGTTGGCGTCACTAACCCCCTCTACACTAACTGGAACACTTGGCCTCGGATTCAATTTGTTGGTCTCCTTCCAAAACTTACTAAAGTTTTTTGTGGCATGCTGTGATGCAAGAATGTCCATCTTTATAAAGAAAGAAAGAGATTTATAGCATCCGTTTTTTATGGTAGGTTCATCATCTTTATCTATCACAAAGGCACTATGCAAAACATGTTATATTATAAAAGTAAGGCCTAATATAAACATATTATGTATGTAAGAGCTCAATTACAAAATGAAGGTAAGCCTTAAGGTTGGGGCACACACTTCCGAACTAGTTATCACCCTGCAACGCAGTTCAAAATATCCCACCGATCCCCAAGAGTTTTGTACCTATAGGATAAAAAAGGATCCATCGACAGATGCGCTTTATGTCCCATAAAAAATTATGACGGTACGTGCAACGCCGAATTGAATATCAAATAAGCACGATGAACTTTTAGCGCGAATTTAATGAAGTGAAGCGTACAAGTGATTCTGTCTGGCATCTATTTTGATATAACATAAATTTCTTTGTGAAAAAAATAGACTTGTGCAGAAGAATGTTTTATTTTAAAATCAGTAGGAGGTGACCGCTTTACTGTCATCCCCTCCGAGATGTGCCTAAAGGCGTGGCACCAATGGGTAGCTCTAGAGTGATCTTACGAGGACCTGGAGCGCTTTCAGTACCGAAGATGACAGCTCCGGTGTTTTTAGGCGGTAGGAGGCCCCTTCGCCATTCCCCGGGGCGAAGAAAGTTCATGTAGAATCTCCACGGCAGACCAATAAAAAAATTATATATTCGCGTATTTTGTAGAGGTTACAGATTGGTAGTTAGAATGGATCGAGACATGTGCAACATGTAATGGAATTAGTGGCTACGGAAAAACAACGACAAATTAAATAAAAATAAGTTTACTAAAACCCGACCACGACAACTACTAGAAATCTTGTTTTGTGCTTTTATGTAGTCGGGTTTTAGTTTTTTAAATTATTTTTATTTAAAATGTTTTGGGGTTTGATGTTGAAAAGGCGTTTTCTCTGTATTAAATGGACTTTTTAATGAGTTTATGTATATAAATTTATAGGTAGGTAATCTATATACTTTTGGAATGTACTCGTTAAGATTATTCATTGGATAGATAGATATGACCACGATATCTTAACTTTTATTTTTGTTTTATGATAGCAGTTTATTTCCGGTATTTCGCACGCATGTTGGATTTTATCTGATGTCATGTAGCCTATAACCTGTGCAATAGCACGACGCTTCAAATAAAAATTCATTTGTCAAAATACGACGAGGAGTTTATGCAATCTGAGGGAACATTGACATGCTAACATATAAATATACTTAAATGCTAAAATCATAACCCTTCTTTTGGCTTTGCAGTAGTTGTAGTTAGTTGTAGGAATTTGCAAAGCGGTTATTACACGGTCGTCAACAACTCATATTTGTGAATTTATTTAATTATACCACTGATTACTTGGACATGTCGGCTTACCTATACCCACCATTAAATATAGGAACTATAACAATACATATATCAGGGATCTTCAAAGTGATCGATGTCGGTTTCCCAGGGGTCGTCATAAACGAAAACTTTGGGGATCAACGAGATTTAAAAATCGACCCCTATTAATTAACATAAGGTCTTATTTGAAACTTTCAAGATACTGTATAAGTTGTGTTACGTGTACCAACTTGTTATACGAAAGACTAATATTTTAGTAGTAACTATCATTGTTGTACTTTTAGTCGAAAAAGGCTTCAGTGTTACAAACATTTTGATGAAATATAGAAACCGTTTGAAAATCAACGAACGTGGAGATTTAAGGCTGCAACTCACCAATATTAAACCGCATTTAGCTAGATTGGTAGAAAGTTACCAGGTTCATGTATCACACAGATTTTTTTATATTTACTTTGCAATTTTAATGTTGTTTACAAAAATAATTACCTACACATAAGTATTTGTACATAATTTGTGTTATTAATAATTAATTACACTTGATATTTACTGAATTTTGATGAGAAAATGATGTCAAGTTTACTTAACCAACCGCAAAGTTTTTAAATTGGTAAGTATTTTGTAACAATAGGAACAAAAACTAGGGATAGGATTTTTAAAGTAATTTGGCAATGGGGGTCTGATGTATCAGTTAATTTTGGAAAAGGAGTCTGTTGCCCAAAATTGTTTGGGAATCCCTGACACACACATATACTATAAATAATAGAAAAGGCATCTAATCTAACATTATAATCGACAACTAAAGATATAGGTGACTTTCCTCACCAAAACTTAGTTTAATGAATCTTAATATCCGTGAAGGATATATTTCAAGATGTTAGAGCTTTCGGACTTAATGTAGCGTCATAAGATGGACGGCGTGATTATAACGCTAAGATCGCGAGATACTCCTTATTTATGGTCCCTTAACCCTTCAAAAGTAATGTGCTAAATTTCATATTTTTCCCGCGTTACTTTAACGTTTAATTTTTTAAACGCATTGTAGATTAGACAACATTAGTTGAGGATTTAAATTAAAATAATCGCTCAAATGTTTTCACTCCCTCCGGTGTTTAGCTATGAAAAATAATTACGAAATATTTCATTTGCCTTTTTACTGCGTGCTTTTTTGGCGGTGAAAGTAATGTTTTTACCTCAGTTTTGTATTTATGTTTTAGCTGAAGAAATATTTACATTAGGATTTATCAATAGGTATCAACTTCAGTTAAATATGTAAACTAAAGTAAATATGTCGGTGAAGTGTGTCTAACATTATGTTGATATGTTATTTGTTAAATAATAAACATTACGGACATCTGGAAACACAAAATTCTTAGCCCTTAGTTCAGTTTACACATCTCATAAACGTATAAAATCATTTATTTCTTAATCGAGTCACAAACAATTTGAAGTGCATATACATTTTAAGTTCCTACAATCGTAGTATAATGCATTAACATAGTACCCAGGGCTTCATCACAGGGTTAATTCTACTTTGAGAGAATCTGCTGAAATGTATGTAATAAACCCAGCTTACGACCCAACACTGCGGCTGTATGGAGCACAATTTCAAAATAATATGAAATTATTATCATTTTCCCTTTAGTTCGCAACGCTTCTGCCTGAATTTCACGACACAGTAAACACATACAAACACGGAATCTTCTAGTCTATTGCTTCAAATTTAAGGACTATTTTCGGTTGTTCATGAATGGGAATGTTTGGATTATAAAAACACACGTCCTTTTGATCAATGATTCCTACGATTTTAACCAGCTGTAAGACTGGTATGGTTATTGTCGTAGATTTGTTTGTTGTCACTTTACAATTGTTAGTAGTTAAATATGGCGGATAAATCATCATCGTAGTAAAGTTTTTAAATTGGTACCTATCATATATCATATCAGTCAAAGGACGTCCACGGCTGAACAAAGACCTCCCCCATAGATTTCAACAACGGGCGGTTACGTGCTACTCTCATCCAACTACTTCCAGCGACTTTCACCAGGTCGTCTGTCCACCTCGTTGGAGATCATCCCACGCTACGTTTTCCGGTGCGTGGTCTCCACTCGAGAACCGTTTTGCCACAACGGCCATCAGCAGTGCTATTCTGTAAGAACTGACTAGCAAAATCACTTCTGAATCCGTAGTGAAAAGTAGTGAAAACAATTAGAGATTTTACTGCAGAATCAGGGGGTCTAAAAAGGCCGCTTTAGCAGAATCATAAAATGAATTACATTAGAAATCACAAAATGGTCATGTCAGTTATGATAAAGTGACCATTTTGTGATTTCTAATATGAATCGTATTGAGATCATTATTATGCCTTATAAATAAAACCTAATATGGTCTTTTTAGGCCTTCTGGACCATTTGGTGATATTTAATGTGATTCATATTATGATTCTGCTAAAGCGGCCTTTTTAGGCCCCCAGAAGTGAGCTTGGTAGTGAAGCAAACTCACATAAGAATTCGCAGTGAAAAGTAGTAAAAACAATACGATATTAGAAATTTTACTGAGGATTTAGAAGTGAGTTTGCTAGTGAGTTCTTACGGGATAGCCATGCAGTTCTACGAGCATTGCCACTTTAGTTTAATCTACTACTAATTTACTAATCCTTTCAGCTATGTCGGCAACTTTAGTTCTTCTACGAATCTTCTCATTTCTGATTCGTAGAGAAATACCAAGCATAGCTCTCTCCATAGCTCGCTGAGTGACCTTGAGCTAATGAGAAATGCCCTTAATAGATCAAAAAACCACCTTCTACACTTCTTAGCTTCCTTCTCTATATTTTTTATTTATTATACTTAAAATCTTATTATCAACGACTCATTGGTCGAGGCAAGGCTCGAGTCTTCAGAGTCTTGAGCATCGATTCCAAGATGCAAGCTTTTTTTTATTGGTCTCCAGTGGAAATTCTACAAGAACTCCCTTCGCCGGGGAAGGGCGAAGGGGTATGCCGAACTCCTACCGGCTAAAAGCACTGAAACGGTCATCTTCGGCAGCGAAGGGGGGCTCCAGGTCCTCGTAAGATCACACTAGAGCCGCCCATTGGAGCCACGCCTTTAGGCACATCACGGAGGGGATGACTGTAAAGCGGTCACCCACTCTAGCGGAGTGAAGGTGACTGTAAAAAGCTCGCCCCCCAGGCACTTCTCAGGAAGGATTGTAAAGGATCCCACAAACCTCGCTGTGCGCTGCACTGCGCTCACGGTGGCACGTGACCACGTGTGCGCCGCCGTCTTCCCGGGGGTCGCTAAGTATGAGCAAAAGTTGCAAGCCTTTTGATGATTCACTGGACGCGTTTCTGAGAGTGGGTTACGCTTATTAATTTCCCCAAGCCCATTCTATAATCATAATAATGGTCAAATGCAAGCCAATAAAATAAAATAAAACTACTAAATAACCTGAATGCATTAAATTTAAATAGCTTACGGAAATATATCACGTTTAATTAATAAATTCTGTATACTTACGAACAGCATCTATACGTGCAGCCCTTTTTTTTTCTTTTTTGGTGTCCAGTGTAAATTCTACATGGAACTTCCTTCACCCCGGGGAAGGGCGAAGGGGAATGCCGGCCTCCTACCGGCTAAAACCACTGGAGCGGTCATCTTCGGCACCGAAGGGGGGCTCCAGGTCCTCGTAAGATCACACTAGAGCCGCCCATTTGTGCCACGCCTTTAGGCACATTACGGAGGGGATGACTGTAAAGCAGTCACCCCCTCTAGCGGAGGGAAGGTGACTGTAAAAAGGTCGCCCCCCCAGGCACTTCTCGGGGAGGATTGTAAAGGATCCCCCCAAGCCTCGCTTTGCGCTGTGCTGCGCACACGGCAGCACGTGACCACGTGCGCACCGCCGTCTTCCGGACGCTCAGTGTGAGCACGCAGACCCCCCCAATCTGTACACCCGCGAACCCCGAGGCCATACGTGCAGCCTTAGCACATACAATTATAGAATTGGTGTAGAGAGGTGATCAATAAACCGTGCTGTGTAGTTCCCGGAGAAGAATCAGCCACATTTCTGCACTTGGTGTTTAGAAGGGGTATTACGTTAAGTGGACGGACAACAATCTTTCAACAACATGCTGCAACAATCCACCTTCCAGCTGCGGTGATTATGACAATATTATGTAATACGTTAATTAGTGCATTAATTTTAAAGTTTCAGACATGACAGTTCATGAAAGTGGTTTCGGATTTTTTTTCAAGGCCTTTTCAGATGTTGCCCTACATTTTTATCACATAATATTTTACCGTAATATGTCCAACTGATTTTAAAATGATAACCTTTGAGTTCGACATTTCTTTTCAGAAGCAGTTAGTAGGAAATGCCGGATTCTTCTAAATAACCTACTCGTTAAATAACGATCATTTATGTATAAATAAACCACAAAAGTGAATTATGTATGTATCAAAAACGTATGACAATTAGTGAAATAATAATATACATATAATAGAGTTTATAATTTAATTTGGGATAATAAAATAAAGACGTAATTGCGTTTCTCTGTAAAACAAAAGAAATTTATTTATATGCAATATTATCATTATTTAACTAATTACAGTATCTGTTACAGTCCCTCACCTGTAAAACAAAAGAAACAACATTTAAAGCCTTTATTTCAGGTCTTTTTTATATAATATCAAATTTAGAAAATATCTTTAAATAAGTATATTTATTCTTCACTCTCATATATTTAATTCCATGTCACCACTGTCAGTCGTGACATCTATTAGCTTTGTCGATAACACGGCAAAGACAAGCATAAAGAAAAGAGCTCGTATATGGGTGAAGTCGTTTTCTTTACATCTCCCCCCTCAGAAAGAGACAATTACAAATGACGATGTATGTAATTGTCTATTTGTTAACAAACACCGGAGATAGTTTTGTAATGTGGTATAAGTTGGATTCCGCTTTCTTGTGTCCAGCATCAACTTCATAGATTGAATTGGAAATCTTCTTTAGAATTTTGTATGGTCCAATCCTCAATTCGTCCATTTTCTTTCTATTAAGTCGATTTCCGTTTTCTACGTAGACCCTGTCTCCCGCTTCCAATTTATATTCTTCTCTATACAGGTCGAATATTTTTTTGTTATAATTGTGAGATTTTATTGTGTTTTCAAGAGCTAGTTTCCTATCTCTTTTCAGATCTTCTTTTGTACATCTTGATTTCAATTCAAGTGGCAGAATATCTACATTTTCACCTTCCAAAAGGTATTTTGGAGCAAACTTCGTGACTGTGTGTTCTGTTTCGTTATATTTTTCTACACATTTCTGTGCAATAGTAGACCATGCTATTTTTTTATCACTTTCATTTATTTTACATCTTATCTTATTGATTAAAGTTTGATTTAGCCTTTCATTTAGGCCATTTGAAAATGGTGCATCTACAGCAGTGAAAACCATTTTTATGTTATTATTGGTTAGAAAGTCTTTAAATTCTTTGGAGTTTATGCCAGGATATTGATCCGTTAAAACCATATCAATATTGTAACTTGGTGTCACATTTTTTATTAATTTAATAAAGTCACTGGAGCTTTGATTTCTAGATGTTAAAATATAAGCATATCTTGTGAAATGATCAACCAGAAGATGTAAGTATTTTTTTGTTGACCGTGATCCACCAAAGCCTCCAATAGTATCAATAGATATAATTTCAAATGGGTATGTTGCTGGACCTAAATGTGACATTAAGCCATATTTTGACTTCCTCCTTGATTTATTTTTTATACAAATTTCACATTCATCACAAGTTTGTTTAATGTTTGCGATGATATTCTTTGCTGTGTAGAATGGTGTTATTTTACTTATCATCTGTGTTCTCCCAATGTGGCAGTAAGTATCGTGGACATATTTTATTAAAATTTTGCTAAGATCTTCTGATAGTATGATTTTCTTTCTTCTTTTATTCCTTTTGTAGTATATTTCATTCTCCAATATAAAATTTCCATTTTGTAGGTCTAAATTTGTATGTTGATCATTTTTTATATCTTCTAGATTTATTAAATTTACAACTTTTAAAAAATCGTCAGTATTATCATAAGGTTCTAGAACTGGATTTCTGCTTAAGCAGTCTGCTTCTTGGTTTAATTTCCCTGGGTTATACTTTATTTTAAAATTATATTGGGATAAATAATACGTCAAATCCCCTAATTCCTCATCAGTTCTAGCTTTGATATTCATATTTTCTAATGGTTTATGATCTGAGTATACCACAAATTCTTTTCCCATAAGCCAGTGCTGCCAATATTTTACTGCTTCTTTTATTGCCAGACATTCTAGATATATTGCCTTCTTCTTTTTTTGAACTTCAGTTAACTTTTTTGAAAAATAAGCAACTGGTTTACTGTCCCCGTTTTTATCTTTTTGTTTTAACACCGCTCCCACTCCTTTGATACTAGCATCCGTATAAATGTTTATTGGTAGTTCAGGGTCAAAAATATTCAGAATTGGTTCTGAACATAGCAATGTTTTTATTTTCTCAAATGATTCCTGACATTCTGCGGACCATATGAATTTCACATCTTTCCGTAGTAAATTGTGTAACGGGTCCAGGATAATTGCACTGTGTGGTACAAATTTATGATGAAAATTAATTTTTCCTAGGAACTGACGTATATTTTTTTTTGTTTCTGGAACTGGAAAATTTCTGACAGCTGTTAAATAATCTTTTAGAGGTCTAATAGAATTGTTTTCTATTATGTGACCTAAATATTTGGCGTATTTATTTGCAAAACTACATTTCGAAAATTTTAGTCTAAAGCCTTCTGATAGTATTGCTTCCAGAAGTCTTGATAGATGTAGTAAATGTTCGTTAAAACTCTTCGAAAAAATTAAAATGTCATCTATAAAATTTACTGCAAAACTAGAAAGTTTGTATTTTCTTATGATGTTGCTTAATATTCTTTGGAAAATGGCCGGAGCAGTCTTTAATCCAAATGGGAGACATGTCCATTGAAAATGGCCTTCTTGTGTAACAAATGCAGTTTTGTATTTATCTTCAATCTTCAAAGGAATAGACCAAAATGCTGAATTTATGTCAAAAGTAGAAAAATATTTGCAGTTTACAGTTTTTACCATTAAATCCTCAATCAATGGAAAAGGTTGTGATTGAGGGACGACAATTTTGTTCAATTCTCTGAAATCTATACATAGCCTTGTTTTTTTGTCATCTTCTTTTTTATATGCCAGAGTTACAGGAGCAGCAAATGGGCTATAAGATTCCTCAATCAAATTCCTCTTTAATAGTTTAGATATTTGATTTTCTATTTCTTTTCTATCTTCAGCTGTGCATCTGTATGGACGTTTATAACAGTATTTATCCACCATTAAATCAATATGAGCTTCATAATCTCGTACAGTACCGACGTCATATTTATCCTTAGCGAAGACTGGTTTGTACTTTTCTATCAACTTATCTATTTCTGATTGTTGATATAAATCTAGATGGTTTACTAACATTTCAAATCCATCCGAGTTTAGAATAGAATAGAATAGAATATTCTTTATTGTACACCATTAGAATAGTAATTTGTAGGAAAATAGATCATAATACAAGTAATTGTACAATGGGCGGTCTTATCGCTATAAGCGATTTCTTACAGACAACCTTTGGATGGACAAGAAAAATATGGAAAAATACTAAGGGGGTAGTCCGTGGTGTACTTATTATACAAAAAAAAAATTATAATATCAAAAACCTTATCTAGGCAATCTAATATAGATGGTAATATTATATTCCTAAAATACCAATATAATACATACATCAAAATAAAATAAAATATACAACTATATATTAAACTTTATATAAATAATATAGGACCTATATAAAAATATATCGTACGTAAATTTAATGAATAAAAATAAGAGTAAATACAACAAATATTTAAACAGACAGATAATGTTCCTTTACGAGATTTTTAAAAATAGCTAGTGACTGTGCTCTTCTTATTGACACAGGCAGTGCATTCCATAATCGGACAGCCTGGACTGTAAAGGATTTGTCAAAAAATGTTGTAAAATGCCAAAAAAAGGCAAAGATGCCAATCTCAAGTCTCAGATTCTCCGATGACCTCAGGAATCTCGAATGTGCGTCAGTAAGGAACTTAAAACGTTCTTTAAGATAAGAGGGGGTTGCAGGATTAAACAAAATATTGTAAAGCAGGTATAGAATATGAGAATTCCGGCGAAGGCGTATTGGAAGCCACTTGAGTTTTGTACGAAAATCTGAAACATGATCATATTTGCGTAAACCAAATATAAATCTAATACAAACATTTTGGAGTCGCTCAAGTTTATCTAATTGTGCCTCAGTAAGATCGAGATAACTGGCATCAGCATAATCAAGGATAGGAAGAAGGAGGGATTGAGCAAGCGCAGCTTTAGTAGCAGTTGGGAGAAAATTGCGTATTCTCCTCAAAGAACCTGCTGATGCAAATAATTTTCGACTAACCTCTTGTAACTGTGGACCCCAAGAAAGATTTATATCAAAGTGTATCCCCAGATTCTTAAGCCTATTACTTATGGGTACCACAGTGCCATCGAAAATTACCTGAGGAAGCTGCGACCAGTTTATCCTAGAGGTAAGCCTAGAGCTGCCAACAACTAAAACTTGGGTCTTCGAAGGGTTAACCGATAATCCATATGCTTTGCTCCACTCGCATATTCGGGCTAAGTCTTTATTAATGATATTTACGACTTTCGGTAACTCTCCTAGGGGACCTTGTGAATAAATTTGCAAATCATCTGCATAAAGGTGGTAAGAGGAAAGAAGTTGATTAGAAATTGAATTAATAAATATTGCGAAGAGTAAAGGAGATAGAACGCCACCCTGTGGTACACCAACAGAAGTAATACACCAAGAAGACAAAGTATCTTCGATGCAAATACGTTGCCGGCGGCCAGACAGGTAACTACGAAACCAGTCAATCGCCGTTGGAGATACGTTGAGAGAGCAGAGAATACCAAGCAGAATATCAAAATCGACGGTGTTAAAGGCGTTACTAAAATCGAGTAGGGCAAGAACCGTCAGATTTCCATGTTCCATACCTGATCTAATATCGTCCGTAATGTTGACTAATGCAGTAACAGTACTATGACCAGGACGAAATCCGGACTGGAAAGGATTCAGGAGACGGTTTTTACAGAGGAAAGTACTGAGCTGGTTGTGGATAAGGCGTTCGAGGACTTTGGAAAGGAATGGTAGTATGGAAATGGGTCGATATTCTGAAAAAGATGTAGGCTTTGCCGTTTTGGGTAAGGGTATGACTTGGGCATCTTTCCATGTAGATGGGAAGACGCCGCAAGATATGGAGTGATTGAGGATATGACAGATGGCTGGAAGGATCTCGTCAAGGACAGGGAGTACCATCTTACGGCTGACGCAGTCACTTCCAACAGCGTTGGACGTAATTGACACTATGCTCTTCTCAACATCACAAGCGGAAAATTGACTAAAAGAGAATGGTGAGTGATCGGGTGTTGGAAGACTAGAAAGATAAGTAATCGTTTTTGCTTTTGTGGCCCTGTTGCAATAGGACGAAGATGAGAAATGTTGATTCAGTAGATCAATATCTAAATCTTTAGGGATATCATCTTGCCGCGTCTTTCCAACTCCCATAGTTTTCAGAAATTTCCAGACTTTCGCTGGATCTCCATTTTCAACGGAGTTGTGAATATAGTGGCGTTGTGCATCTCTACACACCTTATTGCAATGATTGCGAACAGTCACATATTTTTCTCGGTTTGAAGGTGTGGGCCGACATTTATACCTTGTTTTGGCTATAGCTTTTTTGTGCATTATGGCTTTAATCTCATTTGTCAGCCACGGTGCCGGGAGATGTTTAATTTTTATTGCTCGTATGGGAGCATGTACATCATATAATTGTTTTAATGTAGATGTTAAAACTTCAACTTTAGTGTCAATTGACTCAGCGGTTATGAGAGGAGCCCAGTTGATATTAGCAGCATCTTTACGGAGATCATCCGAGTTCATGCTACCAAAATTGCGCTGCAAGAGTATTTTAGATGTTGCCTTGGGTGGGCGAATTTTATATGATAGGAAGATTAGGTCATGATAAGAGAGGACGTCAGCTGGGTATTGACCATGCTTGCTGACGTGATGAAAAGAAGAAACAAGGATAAGGTCCAAAAGTGAAGGGTTGCAGTTTGGAAAATGATGTGTGGCACTTAGAGGAAGTATAGATAAGTTACAAGATTGTGAAATGGAACGTAGAGAGGTAGAACGAGAATCATATTTGAGCAGACAAGTATTAAAGTCCCCCATGATAATTGTGTGACTGTAAGAAGGTGTTAGGTTTTCAATTATGTTTTCAAACGAGGAAAAGAAGTCTATTCGAGACGAGGGACTGTAATAAACACCAAGAAGGATTTTCGTGTGGTTAAGATTAACTTCTAAAAAGAGATGTTCGCCAGCATTTGGCAAAGGTGGCTGCGTTGATGTATCGATTATTGAGAAAGGAATGTATGCACGAAGATATATGGCAACGCCACCACCACCACCACCTGTGCGATCATTTCTAATTAGTTGATAACCGGGTAAAGAGTAAGAAGTCGTAGGTAGACAAGGCTTTAGCCAGGACTCGGAAACAAGGATGGCATGAATGTTCTTACAGTCGAAAATTGCCAGCATATCAGGGAAATGAGCCGGAATACTTTGGGCGTTAATATGGACTACATTAAAATTCTTTGGAACATCAGAAAATTGAGACTCAAGCGTGTCAGCTAATGATGGGATGCTGATAAAGCTGTCATTGCTACTATATGCAGATGCAAAGCTTTCAGTTTCACTATCATTATCAATGGACATTACTAATATATATAATACGATAAACTAGATAATTTAATATAAAATAAATATCAATAAAAAAATAATAATATAAAAACAAAGAATTAGATTAAACACTAACTATGTCCACCTGCCAGTCGAGTGTTTACAATAATATGTATATTCTACGGGCATAACAACAATCAATTTTACACATTATCCGGGCAAGTCACAGAGTATTAAACAAGAAGAAACTATAGAGTAAAGTTTATTAGCTACCTCACTACATATTAACAGTCAATACAGAATAAGGGGGAAAACATGCATGTGATATAGTCTATGGTCCTATTACCAGAGACAAGGCATGCTCGAAATACTATTACAGCGACATGAAACGCTAACTGTGATTAAGTTGACAAAATCCCATAATAAATGAAAAAAAAAAAAAAAAAAAAATTAAGTTGACAAGTGACAACTGACATTAGAATATAGAAACAAAAAACGGAACGCGAACAGGTGAAGTGAATTAAAATAAACTTGATAGAATAATAAACAGCGCTTGAAGACGAGTTTATAATAACTGTAATAAGGTGATAATAAATAAGTGTAGTGGAATACTACGAAATAAAACCTTACCCGGACAATGCCAATACTTAAAACAAGATAGGACGTTACTTTTTCGCTGTAACTGTACGCTTGGATCTCTTCGGTGCTGGTGAAGGTGCTGGTATAGCTGAAGGAGGTGAACTAGACTCCGAAATTTCCGCTACCTGCTGTTCAATATTGTTGAGGTCACCGAAGGATGAGATTCGATGCCGGGAGCCATCGGAGCTGAGGACAAAAATGTACCCCTGTTTCGTCCAGCAGGCCGTTATACCAAACCTCTCCCGTGCAGACATAAAAATCTGGTGCCGAATCCTTGTTAGAAATTCGGACACAGTTATGCCGGACCCCTTGAGCTTAGCTTTGGCGAACCAAATACTGTCCCGGATACTAACAGTCTGCAGCTTGACTAATATGGGTCTGGGTTTGTTGACACCCGTAGGCCTCCCCATTCGGTGGCAACGCCTTATGTCAGCAGCAGTAAAATCCATCAATTTTAATTGATTGTGCACAACCTCAGCTACCACATTTGCCGTCACCTCCTTTTCCGGCTCAGTGACACCATGAAGCAGAATCATCTTTCGGCGTCCCCGCATCTCTAATGTGTCCAGATCATGTGCAAGTGCCTCCATCTGATGTTGAAGACAGCCCAGAGCTTCCAAAATAAATGTTTTAAAAGATGCAAAGTCTGCTGACAAGCTTGCTGTGCTGGTTTGAGTCACCGGTGGGGTCTTCTGCAGCTCGGCTTCGAATTCAGACATCCGCGATTTGAATAATGTCATCATTTCAGACATTGACACCTTTAGTGATTCCATTGTATTGTTGTGATGTGAAGAATTGTTTTTCAAATGGAGATAACACTACACTGGCAGGTATACTATGTTAGTATTCAATTTTAATCATTAAAATGATTCTAAAATTCAGTTGTTTACTTTAATTTTAATTTTAATTATGGAGCCAAAAACTTTTGATGCCAATAATACAACTACCCGCCACGAAAAAAAAAAAAAAAAAAAAAAAAAAAAAAAAAAAAATTATATGTTCATTAAAATTTATTTCATATTTGTTCATGTGTTTAGTTTCTTGTTTTAATACTTCAGAGTGTAAAATAAATTCTTCTTCGTTTTTGTCACCTAGTACATCAGGAATTTTGACATTTGTTAAATTGGAAGTATCATTTTTTAAGTAGTTTTTGTTTTTCATATCCTCTTCATTTGAAGTTACCTTTTTTTCATTTGGATTGTGACATTGTATGATCTGCAATTCTTCATTTTGCAATAACTTGAAAATTTTGATACAATCCAAACCAATTAGAAAGTCGTAATTAAAATTTTCATTATCTACTACAAAAACATCCACATTTCTTTCAATGTTGTAGATTTTTATTTTTAATGTTACCATACCTTTTGTTTTCTTCTCACCATTAATAGTTTTCAAGTTTACCATTTGTATATCGCTTTTAATTTCTTTTGGCTGTATCTTCAATAATTTCGCATTAATTAATGAGACATTTGAACCTGAATCATAAATTCCAGAAACTTTTAAAGTATCATTTAATAGTAACTTTACTTGTATTAATGGTGGCACCTCTAGTTTTTTGGATTATTCTCGTTTAATTCAATTTCCAGTTCTGAATTATTAACAGTTTTCACAACTGCCTTTTGATTTTTTGCGTTAAACCAGCAATTTTCCTCAGGATGGTAACGTTTCCCTTTTTTCTCATTGACACAAATTTGGCATGGTTGTTTTTCTTCAATTTTTTTGGATCTAGTGTTAGAATATATATAACTTTTTTTATCGTATTTATTCTTCCCAACAAGATATTCCAATTTTCCTATTTGATTGTAAAGATCTTCCGTTCCTTGTAAAGTTTCTCTGTCAACTCTATCAGCTACAAAATTAGGTAAGCCAAATGCTATAAGATCTATAAGTGTTCCAGTATCAATTGATTTTCGTACTTCCAATAACAATTTTTCTTTTCTTAAAGCATACTCAAGTAACGTCCCTGTTTGATATTTAAAGGCAAGAGCATATCTGCTGGGTGACCATTCTTTGTTTGCAAACGTCTCACAAAAGTTTTTTTCCCATTTGTTCCATTCCGATTCCACTGTAAGTTTCATTAGCATGCAGTTGTACCAATCAACACAGGAGAACTCAAAAAAAAATTTTAAAATTTCAATTTTCTTTTTATCTTCTATTATTTGGAAACGTTCACATTCCTTATTAAAATCTTTAATCCACTGGTAAGCATTTGAGTTTCGGCCAGTGAATTTTTCAATCATGAAATCCTTTGCAATTTTTCCTAAGGTTTGAGTTTCAGATTTAGTTTTTTTTATCTTCAAGCAATTTCTCTAGCAGTTTTTCTAACGTTTGATTTGAGCTACTGGGTATAGATTCAGCACTATTAGTATTTTCAAAAACTTGTTCCAGATAAAAATCATTGAACTGTAAGTTGTGTTCTTCATCCAAATATATTTTTGACAAATCATCTGTCAATGTTATCCATATTTTCCTTGTTTGATGTCTTTTATTTAATGAATTTTTGATTTTGGCATAGTTGGGAGTATTTGCAATTGCTTGGTGTAGATTCGCAGGTTGATATTCGGCTGGTATTATGAAAACCTGTCCATCAGGCGTGGCTATTGAGGTTATGCATATTATGTTGGATTTTCCATCTGCTGCCGGTTTCACAGCAAAATCAAACCTCAATTTTTCCATGCTTGGTGAAATATTTTGCAGAAAATGTTGTTTTATAATAGAGTTTATAATTTAATTTGGGATAATAAAAAGACGTAATTGCGTTTCTCTGTAAAACAAAAGAAATTTATTTATATGCAATATTATCATTATTTAACTAATTACAGTATCTGTTACAGTCCCTCACCTGTAAAACAAAAGAAACAACATTTAAAGCCTTTATTTCAGGTCTTTTTTATATAATATCAAATTTAGAAAATATCTTTAAATAAGTATATTTATTCTTCACTCTCATATATTTAATTCCATGTCACCACTGTCAGTCGTGACATCTATTAGCTTTGTCGATAACACGGCAAAGACAAGCATAAAGAAAAGAGCTCGTATATGGGTGAAGTCGTTTTCTTTACATACATAAACAAGTATTCGTTAACCATAAACCCCACACACCGTAAAAAGTATACCATAAAGCCAAACTCTCCGTTAGTTCAGAAACTCTTTTGTAGCCATAAATATGATTAAAACCTCATTAATCTTTTAATATTCAAGTGGGGCATCAACTCCGCCGGCCGCTAACCTGGTTTTGACACCAATTTCAGTATATAGTGTATGTTATAATACGCTTATAAAACAAGCACAGGCAATGCACGGGTCATAAAACAAACAGCTCGCTTTAGATGCTTTAAATCTGATTGTGATTTAAAAATAGGCTGTAGCTTTTAAATTGTACAAGTGAAATGAATCGAGAGCTGTTGACCTAAAAGTAAAGTTGCTAACTTTGATAGATATAAAACGGCGATCGTTGCAATCGCAACAGAATGCAGTCAGACGTAGTGTTGCCAGTCGACGTCGCGTCGGGATCTCCACAAGAGCGCGACATCGCAACACTCATACTTTTGTTGCCTGCCACTTGACCCACATCCTCTCTACGTGTCTCCTGTAACAGGAAGTTGTGTACCCCTCCTCACACTACGTCCATTACGCTTCACACAAATATGGACTATAAACCCTTAGCCACAAGAATCACAGTTCCTTAACTCACCACGCAATTCAAAGGCGACTCCCCACGCAATTTAACACTTTGTTTTTCCTTCAAACATGGCAGAATATTCAATGTTGGCGGAAAATGAGTTGGAAGTTGCTATTAAGCGATTTGCCACTTACCAGCTCAAGTAATAAGTTTCATATTCAAACGGCAAGATGGTATGTTCTAATGAATTTTTTATCCAGTTTCGGCCTACACTAGCTGCAATAATACATGTAATCCAAGTCTTTCTGCCAACGCGATCTGATATTCACAAACGAAATATTTTAAATATTTATAAAAGGGTTACGGCGGACCTATTTTTATTTTATTTAAGAATTAGGGTGTAAGTGAAAACTGCAAATAAATATCGTTTTGAATTAATTACATACAGAGATCTACAAATATTATCACTGTAAATAGAAAGATAATACTGAATTATAAATGTGAAAGATTTTGAGGAGTAAAAATATATAAATACGGTCGTATTACATGCATTACATTTAGCATATTTTCCATAAATTGTAAAGTGATTTGCTCTCAACGCAACATTTTAAAGGTTACATAAAATTCGCTTACTACCTGTTCCCATCCCTATTCTTTTTATACGTAATCAAAACTTTACGGCAGTTTTATACTTATCGGAAAGGATCCATATCAAATAAAATCGGGGCTACAGGCTGGCAACTTCTGTGCGAATTTGTTGTGCGTTGAATCAGTTAATGTTGCCAACTTTTAATTGGTTTAATAATTCGCGTTTTCTGATCTCTGTGTAGGTATAAAGTTTTAACTTTTTCAATTACCGTTAGTGAAGTTTCCAATGGTATGATTGACGCTAACTCCAGCTTAGCCGATGTTTCTATTAATTAACGGTTATCATTTTCGTTTTAATTCGAACGTTTGTGTTCAATGTTTCTATGAATGTCGGCTTAAAAGTTGTTTGGCATTGTTAACACCATAAATATTAATATTAATTAAATAAATATAATTTATTCATTGTCAACGTCAAGTGTCAATGTGCAAGAAAAATATGAAAAATTGAAAATAAATTTTGATACATCGTCAATAATGGGTGTATCAAAGCCATAATATACAGATTTTATTAAAACAGCGAGTTTATTTTTATATCAAGATGTTGTCTGCAGTGCAAGTGCGCATTCATGGGGTGCAAGACGATAACTGGGTATACAGGACGAAATCAACCAGTATCGCAGTCTGATAGAGTTATAGCAATGTATTGGAGAGTATTCATCAAGAGAACCCTAACAAGATACTGATACAGAACTTGATAGAATCAGATACACGAAGAACAAGAAAATGAAAATTTTTCGCTTGGCACAGTTTATGAAAGGACTATGAAATTGGACTTCTGGCGTGGAAGGCCTGGTGACCTGAAATACAGGCTTCAATCTAGTTTAGGCACCAGTCTCCCACAATAAATTTGTACAGTAACAATATACCAATACATACCAATATTTATTCATTTAAAATAAAATAAAACTATTTTAAGGGGTTACATCGCATATGTTTTAGATTATTGTTTTTAAAATTATTTTATTATAATGAGTAATAATCGCGAAAACCTAAGACATTACTAAATATAATTATTTTATATGCAAGATGAAACAGGTTAGCAATGTTATTAAGGGCTGTTAAGGATTACTTTTACAAAATTAATTACTGAATTTATGGTACTTAGTTTTCTTTTAAGTATCATCGAGGCAGAATAGCCTTTTACTAGCCAAGACTTTGAAGCACTCATAGCCAGGCAGAACTCGCTGATCGGTCAGCGAGGTTGAGCAATGCTTGGCGCTGTCACATGCGCATGTATTTCATCTGAGCGTCTCCGTGCGTCGGCTTCCTGCCAGTGTTAGCTCCGGGCCTAGTTGTTGTCATTAGACATCAGTCGTTAAGCCAAGTTGGAGGCCTTTGGGCGGTTTGAACAACTCTAACACAAGGTTAGTGTCTAACCAGACTAAAAGAAGAAGACGCTAATAATGGAGGTCGATACAGCTAAAATGATATTTAGCTGTATCGACCTCCATTATTGGCGTCTTCTTCTACCTCTACCCCGCAATCCCCACATATTATCTACTACTAAATGAAACAAGGCACATTTAAAAGCATAGACACAAAGTCGTATGTAAACAAACACAAATCCTCAGAGGAATAAAGGAAAAAACATACAAAAGTAAAAATAGTTGTTTCCCGACGTTGGCACTAAGGCGTATAATCCCGTTGTTATACCCAATTTATATGAAAAACGACATCGAATGAAACAAAGGCTCCTCTGACCTTAGACATTCAACCATACAACAAACTGCTTGATATAATAGACCCCTGTTAGATGTTTTTATGTGATTTAATATGTTCGTATTTTGTCATATATGGATTTAATAACATATGTATTAACTTTGCGTTATATAGAGTATAATATAAAACATTTCGAGAGGAATAAGGTAAACTAGTATTTTCCTTGATTATGTAGCAGATTCTTAACAACTTCTCGAATCATTCATATCTACCCGCAAGTATAGATATACTAACATGTATTACGAAATATTAGATATCGAAGAATAACCAAATGAAATTACAGAAATATTCATTAACTATTTTATTTGGTAGGCGGGTAGGTACAATATTCACACGCAACAAAATATTAAGTTAAAATCGGCTACAGTAAATGCCTCTATTGAATGATTACACAGGAAATTCAAAAATCAACTACAATAGATATACAATTATAATTAACACCTTACATAATTATTGATACTATAAGTCTAAGTTATTTATCAATAAAACAATATAAGTCTCAGAATGTACTTAACTTAAATTACAGAATGAGCAGCACTTAAACCGAGTTGTAAAGGGACAGATGTTCGATCCTGTTACTTGTTTTTCTACAAAAAGAGGGCCCAAATGCGGTATGCCTACATTTTCTCTCGTCATAGCATCTCGCGAGTATTTGGAAGTGGTAGGCGGTGGAGGGCACACCGCCGATGTTGCCAGTGTCTACATGGTGGCCATTATAGATATTTTAGAATTCAGAAGATAAACAACGATTCAATTTCGATATGAACTATATTTTCCACAAAATACAACCGTCGCACGCCAAATGTAAATCAAGAATGGCGGTCTTCGCCCCTTTCGGTCGTACCATAGACCCACTGTGTTGCCAATTGTCACTAGTATCGTCTATGGTACGACACGTAAACATAATTTAAAGCACAAAATAGAATAAATAATCCTTAATTCTTAACAGTCGGCCATCCTGAACCAGTGTCTGACCCAGACACGAAATATATGGAAATGAATTACTAGTTATTCAGTCTCAGGCAATAGACTCCGATTCAGGCCCCAGGTTGACCTATTCTTTGTATGACTAAACAAGAATAAAATTACAAGACTATTTAGATAAATTAGGTTCGGTATATTAACATTATTTAAAGAAAGTGAAAAAATATACATTAATATATTCTAATTCCTCATATTATTACAGTATAGCAATCTGATTTTATATTATATGTATAAAGTTATGTAATTAAACTATTTCGGCCATCCTGATCCTGTATTCTAGAATGTCCCCATTCTACATAAAACTGAATTGATATATTGTATGCTAGTATAATCTTTGCTAAGATTCGTACAAGGTCCTAACATAATGAAAAGAAAAGAAAATAAACACTTTGTAACCACTAGCCAAACCTTAAAAAACATGTTATAATATACCTATATGTTTACATGCATTGAAACAATAATAACCATAACGATTTAAGCCACTTAGGATTCGGAAAATAACATGTTAAGATCTAACATGATACATACAAATAATTTCTGTTGAACTGAATAAACGTACGCAGTTTTAACACTAGATAGCTCATTGCTTTACTTTATTATTGCTTCTCAAAATCACCGATATATCTACATTCATTTCATACGCTATCTATACGTAGATTTTGCCCAGCAGTGGGACGATATGTGCTGGTATGTCAGTCTCCGGTGTGGAAACTTGTTTGGACACCGCTTGCATAAAATGATGCTTCGGATGTAAAATTGTAATAGGTAGTTAAGTTGTCAGGGTACCGCTTGCACACACTAGGTGCTTCGGCCTCCTCCAGAGATTAAACTATTCACCTGGGTACCGCTTGCACACACTAGGTGCTTCGGCCTCCTCCAGGGGTTGACTTACGTCATCTGGGTACCCGCTTGCACACACTAGGTGCTTCGGCCTCCTCCAGAGATTAAATTATTCACCTGGGTACCGCTTGCACACACTAGGTGCTTCGGCCTCCTCCAGGGGTTGAGTTTGTCATCTGGGTACCGCTTGCACACACTAGGTGCTTCGGCCTCCTCCAGAGATTAAATTATTCACCTGGGTACCGCTTGCACACACTAGGTGCTTCGGCCTCCTCCAGGGGTTGAGTTTGTCATCTGGGTACCGCTTGCACACACAAGGTGCTTCGGCCTCCTCCAGAGATCGAATTAGTCATCTGGGTACCGCTTGCACACACTAGGTGCATCGGCCTCCTCCAGGGATTAAAATATTCATCTGGGTACCGCTTGCACACACTAGGTGCTTCGGCCTCCTCCAGAAGATAAGTTACGCTGGGCACCGCTAGAATGGAAATGCTTCGGCCTCATTTGCTCACAAGGTGCCATATTACTTGACTCCATCACTCCAAAATGTGTTCAAGTTACTTCGATTCATCGTCTTGTACGCAGCCATCATTGCGCAGTTCATTAGGGATACAAGGGCTTTAGACTGAGAGGTAAGGAAAGGCTAATCTGCACTAGAACCAAATGAACTAATAATTATCATTTCAGCCTTTATTGCAACTGGCCATTACTAAGTAATATTTTGACCTTTCTAACTTAATTTAATTATCAAATCAAATAATAAACTATGATATATTTAAAAAATATATGTAACCATTTTTTTATTTTAAGCATCATCGCTATCTATAATCACTTTCGGACTCGGACTCAACAAATCTTACCCAAGGTTTAATTTTATGTACAGGGAAAACATTTTTGTACTTATTTTTCGAGTAACTACTAACCTCATAGCGATCATGGTCAAGTACTGCCGTCACCCGGAACGGACTACTAAAAGCCTGGACAAATTTTTGACTTTCCCCGGGTATCTTAGGGTTCTTTTGGGCCGGTACTAAATCACCGAATTTATATATTTTAGCTTTACAAAATAACTTCCACAAAATTCTCGCAATAAAATAAATTGACATGGCAAATAAATAAATAACTCTGAATTAAATAAAACTAAGGAGTCAGTCCATAGAATTAAAGTATTTGAGAAAATAGTTAGTAAACCTGAACTAATAGTAAAATGATTCAATAATTATTCCATTGACCAAATTGTTCCAATACCTAATTCTGGTAAAAATATTACTTCCAATATAAAAAGCAAACAGGGTTCGTTGTTTATGGCTCCGTTTCTACCCAATGATATTTTGAATATTATTATGCAGCTTAGAAATACTAATAGTGTAGCTTATGATCAACTATCCACAAGGTTATAAAATCTGTAGGTGACTTAACATGTATAACAACAACAATAAATCCCAGCTACATTTTTAATTTATGCATAAGCCACGGTATTTTTCCATTAATTTTAAAGGTTTCTGTTGTTAAATCCCTTACACAAAAAAGGAAAATGAGGAAATGCATAATTACTGACCAATTGCGCTCAATTATTTCTATTATCTCTAAAATATTAGAAATATTTACATATCAATAGGTGTACTCATATCTTGAGAAAAATAATATCTTATGCAAGGAACAAAAGGGCTCTAGACAACATGACAATAAATGTGGCAATATATGAATTCTTAAATACCATTGTAACTAAATATCGATAAAAACAAACTACTGTCTGTGCTGTGTTAAGCGACATGACGCAGGCTTTTGACTATGTCGATCACATAATTTTAATAACCGGACTTCAGTCTTATGGTGTAAGAGGAAATATTCTAAATTTAATTCAATCATATCTGTCAAATAGAGAGCAATTCACAGTAATTACAAGGATTGATTCAAAGTCTAACGTGGGAAAAGTCTACTTATCTAAAGGATGTTTAATATCATTTGGAGTACAGCAGGGCGGTGTTGTGAGCCCGCTGCTATTCATCATTTAAGTTAATGATTTACCGAAAGCAACTAACCATCCTATAATACTTTTTACCGATGATAGCACGTTAAAAATAGCAGGTAAAGATATGGAGACGTATGAAACGGAAATTAATAATGATTTAACATGAAATTACATGGTTAGACAACAACAATTTAAAAATAAACTGACAAAAACACAAATAATGAATTTTAGCCAAAGACAACCCACCACACAAAAAATAGACATACATTATCAGAGTAACAATACATGACACTGAAAATTACAAGTTTGTTGGTTTAATTATTGACAAAAACTTGATTGGAAGGCATATATTGAAGCATTAAGCAAAAGAGTTAGCAGTGCTTCGTATGCGTTATATAAACTAGCCCAACAGTAAGTACAGATGCACTTTTAATCACATACCATGGCCTCGTGGCATCTTTATTGCGATATAGCGTAATTTTCTGGGGCATTTAAGATGCAAAAACGACGTAAGTTTAGTAATTTACATAACTGTGGTTTATAACATCAGGTTCTAATTCACCATCAACATTGAGCTGTTCCATTGTTATGATGTTTGGAGAATTCTCAATTGGTACGCTATTAACTTTTAACATTAAGGTTTCAGCAAGGGTAACATCAGGTAACTGTTTAAACTAATATTGCACGAGAAATTTAATTACCTTGGGAAAGTCTGAATGACTCAGCAGCTAATTTATGATGATCGTGACAACTTTGTCATCTATAAATGAGTATACCATGGGAACTATCATGTACTCCATACCCGCCTTTAAACACGCATCAGTAGCGAAATAGACTGATCCATTAATATCCGACGTCGTATAGATCTCAATCGTATTAACGCCCGATATGGTTGAATCTTTCGAAAGACTTCCACTTCCACTAGAATTTCTTTGTAAAATATTAATAGGGTATCGGTTTTATATGCCCTGACATTGGGTTGTTCGGTCAACGATTGTCCGATCAATACATCTGCTGGCAACATATTGGGCACAACTAGATAAGCCTCCACATTTTCGTTTAATCCGTATAAAATTTTAATTATTACCCTGCCATATGGACTAAAGTTCCACTAGCGAAACCTCTTAATGTTGGCAAATCAGTCTTACCAACAGTTAAATTTTATAGTGCAGCGTAGTCTTTTCTTAACAACGTACATTGACTCCCTTAGGAGTCAATAAAACTTGACATAGCTTGACCGTTCACAATTGTTTGCTTAAAATACTGTTCACTACCATGTACTTACAAATACAATAACACATAAAATAGAGTAACAAATGGTCCTAAATTAAAACAGATCAGTCCATTTAGTCATAGCATGGCATGTGAAAATTGATCCTATATATAATTATTATGTCATTGAAATTATAAAATCGCGTTATTGGAATTTAAACAGCCCATCGAATATATCTATAATTACACATACTACCTGCGCATTCACACAACTTCTTGCAATACTACCTTAACAATGTACCTGTTTTCAGCAGTAAACAATTTTGACTGGAACATTGATTGATTCATAATCCTGTCCATAATTAAAATATGCCACGCACATAATAGATGATACAATTCTCCTCGGATCGGACCGATGTCATCGTTACTTGTAATGTTTAGAATATTTTGGCCCGCGTTCACATTGTGACGTGGCCATTTGTGGCCTTTTACGATTTACAACGTGGGTATTTAAATGATCTAATCCTCTACAATTCTTATCAAAGTGACCAAACCGCCTACACTTTTTACATTTTATTATTTCCTTAGAACATCTCGGGACGGTGTGACCTATCTCGCCACAATTGTAGCACGTAGGTAGGAATGGCTTTTTAGTACCCTCATCAGCAGATTTCTTTGAAAACATTTGATCACTGCTATCGCAAATTGTATTTTCTAAAACCTTCATTAATATTTTAAAATTTCTTCTGGCTCCTGAATATTCGCACCTTGGACATTCATTTTTACGTTCGAATCAAAGACACCGTGAGTAAGACAGTCTACGGCTTGTTTGCCCCTAAGTTCACACCTATTAATAAGCATTATCATGTCATAGTAATACTCTTCTATGGACTCGTTGCAACGAGTTTTCCTTGACAACATGTCAGAAAGAAAGTCACCATAGTTTTGCTCACATGGAAAAGCAGTTATGAGCTTTATTTGCCACTTCAACCAAAAATATTTTAGTAGTTAAGTTTTATTTTGTAGTATTAATTATTGTAAATATTCGTAATTCCTAGCCTTGTCATATCTAACAGGTGGCAACGAAGTGCCACTACTTGTAGAACTACAGTATGAGTGCCATTCACGTTGATTTGTGACCGTACCGCCACGGACACATGACTATAACGTTTCCTACGTCGCAATGGTCTAGGCGACTGACAAGCATTTCGTATATTACGTCGTGATTGAGCCGACGAACGACGTGGACTTCTATCGCGGCATCGTGGCAGATGACTTACTAACACTATTACAGCGGTAGCGTGGACGATGGCTCGATCCGACTCGAGATTAACATTTAGGGCTTACAAGATTTTTATGTCTACTATGAGACCGTAATGGTCGATAGGGAGGCGTGCCCTCAGGTGCAATAGAGACGTTCATTGGTTCAAGTACGTTGGGGTTCATAATTCAACACAAAGGAATGAAAAGGAATGAACTGATAGCTGAAATATTCACACACAGGTTATTGAACAAAAGGGCTACACATAATTTAACGTAAATAATAAACACTGCGAGTTTAAAAGCAAAAATGTACTTATATTTCTTTTTATAACGTCAAATAAGTAAGTTATATATTTGAATGATGACTAAGTTTATTAAAAACGAAAAACCATTTTTTCAGCTAACTGATTATTGATCATGGATGTTGATCTTCTATTTGTACTTAATCAAATTCAAATAAACATCTAAACTTGCAAACATTTAGTTGTTTTTTTTTGTACGGGTACATTTATAACTTCAAATTGTATTGAGGTCAAATAAACATGAACATATCGCGCTCAAAACGAATAGAAAATAGACAAAAACTGTTTCACATACCTCCAGTTGTGTTTAATAAAATTGTGCAACTTACCAAAATATCACCAGTTTTACCTTACGGCCGATAATGCAAATGGGTTCACAGCATCCAACTTCTGAACTTTTAGAATTCAGAAGATAAACAACGATTCAATTTCGATATGAACTATATTTTCCACAAAATACAACCGTCGCACGCCAAATGTAAATCAAGAATGGCGGTCTTCGCCCCTTTCGGTCGTACCATAGACCCACTGTGTTGCCAATTGTCACTAGTATCGTCTATGGTACGACACGTAAACATAATTTAAAGCACAAAATAGAATAAATAATCCTTAATTCTTAACAGATATAACACATGTTTTGTGTGCATCTCCTCGCCTCGTCTTCAGATTTGAACTAAAATACGCTTTAAGCTCAAATACATTTAATTTAATTATTGTGTAATGCACGATGATGTGAGTAGGTATATAGGGTAGACCATAAAATTTTGTTTTATTTTATAATTCATAGATTGGTGCATTATTAATATGATAATTGTATGTGTTAGGGTTGCCCGTTGCGCGTATGTATACGGCACGTGTGGATGCTGCACGTAGGTCATCATTTCAGCCGAGTGAAGTCCACTGCTGGACACAGGCCTCCCGAAAGATCACCACAACGACCGATATGGGTCTTTTGGGGTATTGTGGGCTCATTGTGGGGTTTTGCCATAATCGCCACGCTTGGAAGACAGGTTAGCGATCGCAGTTGAGTTGTTAATACTCGAAGGACGCTGCTGCCCATCCTACGCATTTTCATTCTATATATCTATATACCCATATATAGGTATATAGAATGAATGATATAAAGGCAATATATTTCTGTAAGCTATTTCATTTGAATGGATGCTATTCGTATAAACTTCAGTAAATATGATGAATATAATAATATCAATATTGCTGTTTATCCTATTTATATAAGGCCTGTATTTCGGAAAGGTAAGCACTAACCGAACTGTACTAGTTCTGCGCGATCCCTTAGATGTCCGACCATACACAGGGCTAGTACCTACTGGTAGTCTTTTACATAACCTATCCAAGATTTTGCTGGGGTGCGACTTGTAAATGTGTAGAAACTAAACGAAAATTATATATATGTATATATAGTTTTCAACAACTATCAAAACTTATAGAACGTGTGCATTTATCGAGCGCAAATGTAAAGACAAGATAGCAAAAACACAATTTACTAAAAAATTGATTTGGAAACCAAACCCAGGAGTGCGCATGTTATGCCATTTAGAACAATGAGACGGTCACCCTATCCTATTGTCTAATAAACTCTCTGCAAAGATAATTCACAAAATCCTTTTCCTATAACTCTAAAAGCATTTCAAATATATCAAACAAATTGCGATAAAATCCATCCCTATTATTCCAGTTTGGTCACTCGTCGTTAGGCAACACACATCTAGGAGATTTATCAAGCAACTTCGCTAGTGTGGCCCTTTGTTGGTCTAAATTAAACCGTAATTAGTCAGGGCTGGCGCGCTTGTGATTTATACCGGTTTTTACGGCAAACTGGCCAACTAATGTTATCATCCACGTAACGGACCTTATAATAACTTCGGCCAACATGTTGGCTGGAATGTTTGCTCTGATTAGTTCGTGCAATGTTTTGTTTTGATTTTTACGAGATACTCTATGTTAGGGAATATAGCTTAAAGGCTAACGCGGCGATCTAGGTATCAACAGGTTATGAGTTTCAACCCTACCCGGTGCACCATGCAATGTAGAAAACTTTTTAAAACTGTAACCGTAATTAGTTAGGGCTGCTACATTGTTGATTTATTTCGCTTTTCTATGGGTTTGCAACTTGGTTTACTGATGATACGTATCAATATATGCATGTATGCAAGAGTCCGACAAGGTAGGTACCACTGCAGTGACAGATTTGTGGGTGTTTGTGCATGTGAAATGTATGTTTGTAACTGTACCAATAATTTGGCCGGATTACTGTACTTGTGTAGTCAGTCTACAAATCTATATATATTTATTGAAATCGATGTGTGTATGTATGTTCCATGTGGACTCCAAAACAGCTAAACCAATTTTGATGAAATTTTCCGGCAACCTTTAGATTAACCCAGCGGGTGACCCTGTGAAGTTTGGTTGTGATCGAATCATCAGTATTTTTTTTGTTTTTGCCTATTTTGTGTCGTATAAATCATCTGGCTAGATAATTAGTGGTACCCGTGCGAAGCCGGGGCGGGTCGCTAATTTAGTACTATCATATAGTCATCTAACTAACTTCACACACATCAATCATTTCTGTAATGTTTTTCTATATAAAATGACAATAGCTAAAACTACTTTGTAACTATTATCCGCAATAGTAACCCAATACTCCTTAACACAACATACATTTTTCGTTTCAATTTAGCCACACCTTATTGTAGCTTACATTGTAAGAAAAAGTAATCAAAACAAATGTAATACATTAGGGTTGCCCCTCGCGTATAATTTGACTAAACGTCAACAAGCTATTACCCCCGGTGACCGATCGGAGTCGACACCGTTCAATATCACAATTCATTCGCGAAATTAAACTGTCAGCTGACTGTTACGTTGAGTTTGTTTGTTATTAACTAATGCACACAAGGGAATTTATGTTTGACTTTTAGTAATAAAATATGTTTATTTTGACTACGGTGTACAATGGCGTTTCGGGGTTATTGCAAGAGGCTGGATAGGTAGGTACCACCCCAGTTCCAGATTATATTCACCACTTAGTAGTAATGTTTAAACTTTAGACTTTACTGTGTTCCGGTTAGAAGAGCACTGTAGCTAGTAAAATTACTGGGCATAAGAGACTACAGTCTACTATACTATAGTCCGTGTGGTGTCCAGACAGTCCGTGTGGTGTCCGGATAGTCCGTGTGGTATACGGATTAAGAATATGGAACCACTCCATCTCATCCCGTGGATGTCGTAAAAGGCGACTAAGGGAATCTAAACCAGAGGGATGGGCAGCAGCGTCCCTTCTGTGAAACGGTAGCCATACTGCGCTCACCAACCCACCTGCCAAGCGTGGTGAGTATTGGCAAATTCCCCCCAAAATGATAATACAGTTGTGGAAATATATGGGGGAGGCCTTTGTTCAGCAGTGGACGTATAAATGGCCGATATGAAGAGACTACATAACTTAATATCTCAAGGTGACGAACGCAGTGTGGTGCCTAGTCCAGGTTAGCATTGTACTTTAATGACTTTGTTATTGCATGACATGATCGTCTCGTCACCATGCCGTTTAAAAAAACTTTTTGATTATTCGTTTTTGTCTGTACTTTTTTATGTTATTGAAACTATATGTATGGCAGAATAAAATAGAGATTATATACATTATAGTGTGATTCGAAAAATACAACAATTGCTTGTTTTTTTATTAATAAGCATCAGCAAGACTAAGTGTTCATTCGGTGGTACCATGTAACTGTAGTTCGGTAGACACCGAGGCACGGATACAATCTCGTAGACGCTCGTAGCACCACGTAGACGTTTCGTAGAACTCTTAGTTACATCAGTATTTCAAGCAATCTATTGATGCACTGGCTTCTTTTAAGCTTAGGCCCGTATTACAGATCGAGAATCAAAACTCAAGTAGAACTTTAGTCGAGATTGCGTTAATAAAATATAATATAATATATACGGACCTTAGTTTAATTTTACGGGAACAATCATTTATGTCTTAGACAGATTATTTCTGTTTGTAATAGAATATTTGCAGTATTTCTCTTTTCCATTTTTAAAAACGTTGCTCCACACTAGGATTTCTCATGTGTCGTGGGTGCGTTTACAAGTTTACAAGCTGTCGGTGGCTATCGCCATGAAGTCATCAAATTCCAGTAATGGTACAGCCTCTCAATAGGCATTTGGTAGCTAAGCACGGCCAACCTGTTTAAACTAGATCCTGCAAAGAAAGACGCCAGATGTAGAATTCGGAAGAATTTAATACGGAAACCAATTGTAAAGTTCGTGATGACGATATCTCACTAATCTTTAATTTTGCCATGATGATATCAACTAAAAATGATCAGACTTGTTTAATGTAGACTTCCAAAAGATTTAGACTTTTATCTCCTATATTGTCCTTACACATAGATGACACGGTTGGTGCAGTGGCTGATACGGTCGCCTACTGCGCTCTGGCTCGTAGGTTCGATTACCGCACGGAACAACATTTTGTATGATCTGCAGGCAGTTGTTCCGGGTCTGGGTATATTGTGTGTGGTATTTATGTCTGTAAATGCACCCACGACACAGGAAGTCCTAGTGTGGGGCAACGTTTAAAATAACAAATATAACATGATATGATTTAAAAATAGTAAACATGGAGTTTCTTGCCCGTTCTTCTCCATAGAAAATCTACATCTTGGAACGCGTCAATTGGTCTGCCTATTCATAAGTGCCTGTTTATATGAATAAAAATCTTATTACCTTATCTTTATTATCAATTACAAAATATTAACCAAACTTAATTAACTCAGCAACAAACACAGAATAATTAATCTGCATATTTCAAATTCTATACAATGTATAAATATAAATCAAACAAGTCCAAAGGTTCTAAGTGAAAATTAAAATTTCCTCCATTAATACTGTTCAGGTCATTAGGGGCACGTGAGCGGACTAGTATATAGGGTGTTTATTAAGCGATACAATCTCCGGTGCGCTATGAATATTCAGCGGACGTAACGTCCTGCCCTAGTGGCTGTACTTTTTAAATGTACAATGTTTTGTGTGTGCTGTGTACTTGTTAATTGTAGAAAGATCTGGGGAATGCCAATTTTAATTTCAAGTGTGGTTTTGGTGTAATTGGGTCAAGCTGTATATTCAGTAATATGATTGTTTGGTTACATATGCGTATTTTTCCTGTCCTGAAGTCTGTTTCTATAAAATACGTAAATAAATAACAAATTACTTTTACTTAGCGAGTAATATTTTCAAAAAAACATTCGCCAACAGTGTAGATTAAGCCAGAGTTCCTTACAGGAAGAAACACCGTAATCATTTCAGAAGATGTGTTTTATGGTCAGAGATTTCTAATGGTACAAATTAGTCTAAAAAATTAGGGACAACATCCTTACTAATCTTTAAAATAAATATAAAACAAATAGACATAAAATAGGTAGCAACAAAACAGTAAGTATTTAAGTATAGTTACCACCACGCGCCTATAGTTCAAGATTCCATCCTCATCGTTTTTGATGGCTGGTGGTCTCGCAGTGTACGATTTACTTGTCACATTTTGCCGCGTATGACTAAAATGTAGAACTAACTTCTGTCAGCGGTTTTCCGAACACATGTCGTATACGTATGGGGACCTTAACACTAGCGGAGGTAAGCCATTAAAAATGAACTTGAACGTAAAAGGTCGGCCACGCATCAGCGACAGGTGTTACAGAAGTTCATAGGTGGCAATGATTGCTTACTTTTAAGTGACCTAATTAAAGTACCGTTTTTAAACGCAAAAAGAAAATTATTAAGGTATATCACTAGATTATGAACTAGACTTTGTGTCCATACACACAGACACAAATTGTAGCCACAAGAGCAACGTGATGTAATTATAATTTGATAAATAATTTGGTCGGTCTGGTTTGGTCTGGTATCCGTGTAAAATAATGGCCGGCTTAATTTTTTGAACATTTCATTTTTGTTTATTGATTTATTTATTCATAAACGCTTTATTATACAACAAAATATACTAGTTACAGAAGTTTACAAAAAAATTGCAGTACAACAGGCACCCTTATCCACGATTTCTTACAGGCAACCTTAGGTTAGTAAAGAGTAGATAGTTGTAGTTATAAAGCAGTCAGCGGTGTATATTGTAACATTTACCCACTCTCAAGATCAGAATGTAAAAAGAAAGTGTCACATTGGCTACTGAATCAAACCTACGTAGAAACGGAGAGCCTAGTCAAATTGACTATACTGTAATGGAATCCTTAATATATATTATATACACACACATGCATACGCATGCACGCATCCACACAAACACACTAATTCACACACACGCATGCACACACGCGATACATATGCTAAGTATTTGATATTCTAATACAACTAAATGCGAGAACCCTGGTACTCAAAACACAAGTTAAATCTTTCCTTGAGTGCCAGTGTTCAATTAAACATTGTACAACCATGTTTTTAGTGCTATCTATTATGTATACCAGAATGTATCACTATGGCAATAAATAAAAATAAAAAATAAGAGTTGTGGCTATGTTTATACTTATTTATATGTATGTTACCGATTTGCCAGAACTTCGATTAACGCGCTTAATCAAAGATTGGAACAAATTAATTTGTTAGTGTCAAATGCCTACTATAGCATAAATCATTATATTGATGGTAAAGATATCTGGCACACGATTCCCTTCTGTACACTGCAACCCTCTGGCGCTGTCTAATTTATTTATAGCTTCGATATTGATATGATTACAATGTTGTACCTTGCAATCAAAGGTTTAATGTTTACAAATAGTTTTAGTAATTAATTATATTATTAATGTAAAAATAACGTGACATTTGTCTTAACTTATTTTAAAATGATTTTTATTTACTTATTTTTAATATTACAACATTGTTTAACTGTTATTTGTTGTTATTTATTGTTAATATTGTGACATTAAATTATAATACTCATACAAAACTGTAAATGTGTGAGCATCATCTGGCCATTCATGTTATATGTTTAGTACTTACATTGATTGTGTCTATTGCCTTTTTTTTTTTTTTTATTGATCCGTAGGAAATACCTCATGTACTTCCTTCGCCCCGGGAAAGGGCGAAGGGGCATGCCGGACTCCTACCGGCTAAAACCACCGGAGTGATCATCGTCGGCACCGAAGGGAGGCTCCAGGAACTCGAAAGATCTCCATCTAGAGCTACCCATTGGCGCCACGCCTTTAGGCACATCTCGGAGGGGATGACTGTAAAGTGGTCATCCCCTCTAGTGGAGGGAAGGCGACTGTAAAGAGGCCACCCCCCCAGGCATCTCTCGAGGGAATTGTAAAAGGTTCCCTCGAGGCCTCACTATGCGCTGTGCTGCGCACACAGCGGTACGTGACCATATGCGCACCGCTGTGTGTCTATTGCCTAGCAATATTGGTCTGTCATACTCACTAAATACTCTTGCTGGCGTTTTACCATCATTTGTATCAATCAACATTGAATTTTCACTTCTGTCACGTAGCCTGAGTTCACGTGCAATTTTGTATTTATTTGAACTTCGATAGTCTACTGCATAAAAATATATAATAATGCAACGTTATTTAAGACCAGTTTGCTTTGCCAAGTATCTGTGACAAAGATTTTTTATATGTGTAATACCCAGCTCAAAACGGACAAACAAATGTCCAGTTAGTTTCACAGAAGACACGATGCAGGCACCACTCAGCTAATAGAACCTATTCATTGTCCAGCTTGTATGACAATACGCAGACATTGTGCTATGAAACATATGACTTTGTTAATTGCTTTAGTTGTTTGTATTGTATTGTGCGGAAATGCTGATGCAGTTTGTCTACTACTATATAGTTAAAGGTATATTCAGCTGCATCTACAGAGAAAACCGTGATTATAAAAAGAATTATGTTGTTAGTGACCGTTTGTGCTGTCGTCCATTTTTATATACTTAATTATATCATCATCATATCAGCCAAAGAACGTCCACTTCTGAACAAAGGCCTCCCCATAGATTTCCACAAAGACCAATTACAAGCCGTATACCATCATTTTGGGCAATTTGCTAGTACTGCACCACGCTTGACAGGTGGTTTGGTAAGAGCAAAATAACTCCTGTTCTGCAGAAGGGACTTTGTTGCCCATCCCTCTCAGAGTCCCTTAGGCGAAGGAAATGGAGTGATGCTACATTCTTAGTCCAAACACCAACGGAAAATTGAGCACTTTATTATCTGTATATATCACGATATATTTTACTGAGGAGAAGACAGAAAGATACTGTTCCACAAGCTTCGGGAGGCGAGACTGTTTCCATTTTTCGGACAAAATTCGAAGCCTTGGGCTGATACCGAATGAAAATTAACTACCAGATCAATAAGGCAGCTATACAGCTAGTTCCTTTTGCCAGAAATACTCAATGATAATATGCTGTATTATATTCGCACTTGAAATTACATTCGGCTCACGTCTATGTACAATGTAAACATACTTCCAAGGGATCACAGTTCTTGGAATAGTTGAAACCAATTTGTTCGTTCATTTGAAGTTGGAACTGGTACGTAATTTCCATATTGTATTGTAATATCTGTCTAAACTATAACTATAAAATTCATCGCAATATCGCGCTTCGCCGCCATATAGCTTTAAGATTTTAATTATCGATAAAAGTCAAGATCGAAAGTAATCTTTTGGACTCAGTATGAAATTTGTAGTATAAAATAACAATGGGAGATTTAGAAGTGCTATTTTAATTAAAAGTTTGAATTTAAATAATATTTGTGATAAAATCTTTCTATTTATTTTATAGCAAGTGTTCGTTTCGTTTAGAGTCGGCTGCTGCGCTCCAGGTCGCGAGTTCAATTCCCGTACGGAACAAATATTTTTATGATCTGCAGGTAGTTGTTCCGGGTTTGGGTGTAATGTGTGTAATTTGTGTCTATAAACACACCCACGACACAAGAGAAACACAAGCGTGGGCAACGTTTAGTTTTTTTTTTACTATCACGTTCATTATAAATAAGCACAATTTTACCCCAAAATGAAAAAGCGTAGTATATAAACAAAACTACATTAATATTTACCATAACACTTAAGGTCACAAAAAGGCTGTAAAGTTTATTCTGTGGTCAGTAAATAACCGATAGGCTGTGTTATCAGGACGAGGCAGCGACGGGCGGCCTTTTAAAATATTACCCTCTAGCCCAGGGCGGACAAAAATGACCCCGGTTTATGTACTGTAAAGATAAACACTTACATTGTCCGTGAAAACGTGAAATATGTAAAAATAACTTTTGTACTACATACATTTTGGGCTTCTTCATAATATTTCGAAGTTAAAATGTTAGACTTCCTTGTATACAATTTTCCCTGTATAAACATTTTTATATTTTCTAGATTTTAAGATTAATAATATTATATACTTATTTATTTATACTTTTAGCACAATGGTGGTATCCAATGTAGGTTGAATACTATGTGGCATACCAGTCAACCTTTGAGTTAAAAAATAAATGCATTGAAAGAGATAAAATAAAAGTGAATAATTCAATACACTTACATATAAAATACCGTGTGATATCCGGATTAAGAATATAGCACAACTCCACCTTCTCCCATTGGATATCGTAAAAGGCGACAAAGGGAATCTAAACCACAGGAATGGGCAGCAGCGTCCCTTCTGTAGAACAGAAGCCATACTGCGCTCACCAACCCGCCTGACAAGCGTGACAATGACGACACAATTGTGAAAATCTATGGGGGAGGCCTTTGTTCAGCAGTGGACATATAAATGGCTGATATGACATACAACTCTACACACTATCGGTACGTACAAATAATATATAACTTTAAATATACTATGTACAATACGTAATACTTAATTATATCAGGCGCACATAGCCTCACACTCACTGATCGGTTAACGACGGTGAGGCTAAACAACGCTTGACGCGGTCAGTCTATGGATGGGTGACCGCATAGTGGTATTTGAACTGAGCGTCTCCGTGCTTCGGAGGGTACGTAAAATTGTCGAGCTCGATTGTCGTCAATAGACGGGAGTCGTTAAGTCAAATCGGAGGCCTTTAAGACTAGGCTGGCCACAAACCACAAAGATAAAGAAGAAGAATCTTACTCGTATATTTAGTTATATCTAGGAAATAATATTTCCATTTCATCATCCTAAGTCGCGGTGGCCTGGTGGATTACGGACTCGTTTATCCAGCACTGGATTGCGGTTGCAGAACCTGGTATATGCCAATGTGATTTTTTCTATGTCTATGTGACTTTCTTAGTTAAGATACCACTGTCTTGGATGGTAAAAGTAGATGTTGTATCCCACCAAGCTTTAATAGTCTTAAATCGTCATCCTGCAGTGAGCAAGTGTGATGATCAATGTTCGTGCCTCCTCTGTATGAAAAGAGGCCTTTGTCCAACAGCGGGACAGTTCGTCATCATCATCAAGATGATGATCAGCCAAAATACTTCCACAACGAGCGGTCACATGCCACCCGCATCCAACGACTCCCAGTGACCTTAACCAGGTCGTCTGTCCACCTCGTTTGTGTTCCTCCCACGCTGCGTTTTCCGGTGCGGGGTCTCCACTCGAGAACCTTTTCACCCCAGCGGCGATCAGTTCTACGAGCAAGGTGCCCTGCCCATTGTCACTTTAGTTTACTAATCAGCTATGTCGGCAACTTTACGTCTTTTTTCTACGGATCTCCTTAATTCTGATTCGATCTCGTAAAGAAATACCAAGCATAGCTCTCTCTCATAGCTCACTGGGTGACCTTAAGCTTTCTTACGAGGCCCATAGTAAGTGACCACGTCTTTCGTTTTGAGGTATAGCGGTATTGTTGACGAAAAGATGTAGGATAGTTGTAGCTGATTAGTATTATTCATTATCCTTTCAGGCCAACTTATACACTTTTAAACACAAAACCTCTCACAAAATTATCATCACATATGACGAGGTTATAGCCCTGATTAATAATATATTTTGTAACATCACCATGCACAAATTAATGATACATTTACTTGCAAGCAAATTGATCCCCTGATGTGATTGAGTAATAAGAAAAGGAATGTTTCATTCTGCATCCCAGGGGACATACCTGGCCGAGATAAAAATAGACGCGATTTTCCGTGACGTAAGCTTCGGACCTACTTCCGATCGTTGCTTGCTCGAAATCTGATTGAAGAAATACACCATTATATTGTTTGGTACTAACTGGGGGAGATACTAGTTATATGCTTATGATAACGGTTTGGCTTGAAGAAGAAAACTTTGTTTGTAAAATCTTTGTCTTATTGAATTATAAACTTCACTGTGAGTTTGTTTGAATAGGACGACGAACTGATATATTAAGAAGACAGTGCATAAGAAGACATTAATTAAGATAATTTCCAACGTATTGACGATCAACGAGAACCCCTTTCTCGTATCTTCGAGGCCCATTTGGAAATGGAAGTAGATGAGCCTCAGTCATACTCCAACTTCTATAGTAAAATTTCGATATCTTTGCCGTGCTCTTACCAAGTGCCCACAGTGTTTCTTCCACTTTCTTTTTTATAAAACTTGGTGGCGATACGAGCAAGTCATTCGCCTGGTGGCGAGCGTCATGACTGCCCATGACAATTGTATTGATACCCAGGACTAGTCCTGCGTGGCAGCATACTGCGCTCGTCACCTCGCGACGTGAAGTTTATTCTCTTATGCCCAGTAATTTCACTAGCTACAGTGCACTTCTAACCGGAACACAGTAATGTCTTAAGTTTAAATACTACTACTTAGCGGCGAATATAATATATACCTAGCCGACCTCTGACAATAGGAGACCTTTTTTATTTGTCTCAGTGGAAATCGTTCATGAACTTCCTCCGCCTTGGGGAAGGGCGAAGGGGCATGCCGTCATGCTCCTACCGGCTAAAACCACTGAGGCGGTCATCTTCGGTACCTAAGGGGCACCATCAGTAAAGTATACAATAAAGACGTCAATTCAAAATCTATAAACTATTCCAAAACCAATCATCTTCCGTATCTAACTCCAAAATAAAGTTTTAGTAAGACTTTTTCCAACAGACGTTGAGAAAGTATACACCGACTCAGTAATTGAATCTGCATCCGCAAGTATACCCGCTCCATTAATTTGAGTAAGTGTTGCGGTACCGTCCGCAAACACCGCAACGAACCGCATCTAACCGGTTATAACTAGATGTAACTGGAATAGGGAAAGTTTGAAGGGGTTTTTGGAAAATGGAATTGGCTTTCGGTTTTGGGCTGCGGTGAAATGTTTTGGATGCAACATACAAATAAGAGTAAATTGTTAACCAGATTTACTTTAAACCTTAGGTTATTAATATTCTCCAAGTAATATGTAATGGCGGTCGGAGGCAGTCTTTCTTTTCATAACTTGCCCAATCGCAGTCTTTGTTGGACATTATTTTACAAAAACAACATGGCAGGAGTAACTTAATATAAATCCTGATACCTCTAGCTCTATCTAGTTAGACTGCAGGCTGACCTAAAAAGAGTCTAACAAAGGCTTAGCTGCTGATAATGATGTTATATGTTATAATATGATAACACGTTTACTTTCCATATACCGTAAACGCTACACGCGCCCTGTTTAACTAGCAAATACGATACACGGACAGGGGTGATATTTGGCATAATTAAAAACCAAAATTTATGATTTTGTATCGATGTAAGTCCAAATTTAAAAACAGAAGTGGAATTAAAAGTTTGTTGAAAATAATTCCGTGTGGTGTCCGGATTAAGAATGTAGCACCACCCCATCTCCAGCGTCCCTTCTGTGGAACAGCAGGAACACTGCGCACACCAACCCGCCTGTCAAGCGTGGTGAGTGCTGGCAAATTCCCCTCAAAATGATGACACAGGCGTGGAAATCTATGGGGGATGCTTTGTTCAGCAGTGGACGTCCTTTGGCTGACATGATGATGATGATGAGGTTGGTATCAAAACACAAAGATAATAGACAAAACCTTGAAGAACAAAAAAGGAAACACAGTGACCTTTTTTTTTTTTTATTGGTGCCCAGTGGAAATTCATCATGAACTTCCTTCGCCCCGGGGAAGGGCGAAGGGGTATGCCGGACTCCTACCGGCTAAAACCACTGGAGCGGTCATCTTCGGCACGTAAGGGAGGCTCCAGGTCCTCGTATGATCACACTAGAGCCGCCCACTAGTGCCACGCCTATTGGCACATCTCGGAGAGGGTGACTGTAAAGCGGTCACCCCCCCAGGGGGATTGTAAAGGATCCCCCAAAGCGTCCCACGGCAGCGCGTGACCACATGCGTGCTACCGTCTTCTCTTGGGTCGCTTGGTGTGGGCACGCAGATTCCCCAATCTACGCACCCGCGAACCCAGAGGTCCCCCACCTTATAGCAACGGCAGGGGTTTTCAGGCGTATCGGAATTAGGCGCCAGGGCGGTTGTTACCCCGGCGCCGTCTCCTTCTTCTTCGAGCGGGATCGGCCCTCTCCCGATCCCGCTCTGCGGTCTCCTTCTGGAGCATGACGCTCTCACAGAAGGAGACCACTGCATTCCAGTTTTCGTGCTCTGCCAACATAGCCGACACTACTGCTGGCAGAGAGAGATCTTGCCCGATCCGATCGACCAGGATCCGCCGCTCGGCGGCCCACGCAGGGCACGCCTCGAGCGTGTGCTGTGCGGTGTCCTGGTCGCTATCACAATGTGACCTAATAAACACTAAGACGATTACATAGCATAACTTCTAGCAACATATTTGTCCAAAGAAATCCATACAACAAAACGACTACTAAACATCGACAGCCAAATATAAGACACTTGACTTTCCTCAATCGAACGACTTATTTTGCTGACCGTAAATAAATTCCGGAGGCCCTGCACGTTTCTCGGACCGTACTTCAGATAGATTATGCTCCCTTTGTCGTAAATTTTACGACTTCAAAAATTAGTCGTCGTGAGCAGACTAGACCGGGCTGGACACGTAATACCAAATTGTTTTATGTTAGGTTTGTGGCCACGCTGGATATTTTTGCTGGTGTTTTCTTCGATTTTCGATTAGAGTTTGGTTTCGGTTAGAGTTGTGAAGTGAACTTATACTTTATGAGAATTTCGCCAGCGCAATAGTGGCTTTCGTTTGACAAACATATAAAGATGGTTTGAACTGTAAAATAAAATGATTAATACCCTAAATTATTACTTCTACATTACAGTTTATTTAAGGATTTGTTACTAAAACTGCGCATTATTGTAAGATGTATTAGGAATATAGCACCACTCCATCTCCCCCTGTGGATGTCCTAAAAGGTTGACTAAGGGACTCAAGACCAGAAGGATAAGCTGCCTCCCTTCAGCGTAAAAGTATTCACCGCCTGCCAGGCATGGTGTGTGTGGCAAATTCCCCCCAAAATGACGACACAATTGTGGAAATCTATGGCGGAGGCTTTTGTTCAGCAGTGGACTTTGACTGATATGATGATGATGATGTTTTACCTAAATTGGAGATATTTACATAAATGTTGGTCAACAAGAGCCCGGCTAGGTGGGTACAACTCCTCTAGTGTGATCTTACGAGGACCTGGAGTCCCCCTTCGGTGCCGAAGATGACCGCTCCAGTGGTTTTAGCCGGTAGGAGTCCGGCATACCCCTTCCCCTTCCCCGGGGTGAAGGAAGTTCCATGTAGAATTTCCACTGGACATCAATAAAAAAAAAAGGTGGGTACAACTTGGGGAGTCTGCGTGCTCACACCAAGTGACCCCGGGAAGATGGTGTTAGGTGTGGCGGCGGCACACATAGTCACGTGTCGCCGTGTGCACAGCAGCATACCCCTTCGCCCTTCCCCGGAGTGAAAGAAGGTTTGATGAACTTCCACTTAAGGTGGGACCACTGGTGTACCAAAAATACGCCACCGAACAGTAGTGTTTAACTTTACTGTGTTGCGGTTTGAAAGACACTGTTTATAGTGAAATTACTGGGCATTAGAGACAATATGTGTCAAGGTGACGAGCGCTGCTGTATGCACGCAGGATAGCATTACAATAATTTTTATAGGACAGCGTGTCAATCAAGTCATTACGTTGCATGATAAAATAAATTATAGTGATGAAATAAATCACAGCATATTTTTATTTCCACCGCACAGCAACTGAATCTCACTAATCAGCATATTTACAGTACATGTAGTTTGTAAATTCTTATTTATGACCAATTTTTGCCGTTGCTTAATAATGCAGCAGTAAATTAGGGCTTTAATATAACGCGAAGCCGACGCAGCGGACTGTTCGCTTAGCTTCAGTTCGCTTTTCTAGTGGGGCAAGACATAAGCGGGACGGGTAGCAGGAAGGATTCACCGATAGGGGCTAACTCTATGTATGAGTGTAAAATCATCCTATAAGCCCGTAGACTTGTTCTAAGAAGAACTCAAGGACTCCCTGGACTCAAGTTCCTGCGGGTGCTTTAGTCATATTGCAAAAGTTTTGGCAAAAGTATTTTACAGTCGGCCGCCTGCCTGACACCAACCCTCCTTTGGTTTTCTAGTTTTATTTTATTTTTTATATATACTTTGCCCCACACTAGGATTCCTCCTGTGTCGTGGGTGCGTTTACAGACATGAATTCCACATACAATACACCCAGACCCGGAACAACTACCTGCAGATCATACAAATATTTGTTCCGTGCGGGAATCGAACCCACAACCCGGAGCGCAGCAGCCGACTGTATCAGCCACTGCACCAACCATGCTGTAAATCCTAAGTACTTAATGGTACGTACCTTCCAATGAGTTCCAAACTTTTTGAGGCGCCTTCTACGACAATCTCGGGATGAGATGAGGTAGCCCCATTCGTGACCGGAGCCACACGGTACCTATAAGCCTATAGACGTCCACTAAAATTAGCTACGTGTTTGTGGTCGTGGGGAATATTTTCATAATCATAACGTTAGGCAAAGGAATTGGTCAGCCAAAAGATGTCTATTGCTGAACAAAGACCTCCCCCATAAACGACCGGTCAGGTACATGGTCCTCCAATTGGGGGATATTTGCCAGTACACACCACGCTTGCCAAGCGTGTTGGTGAACGCAGAATTGCTGCTGTGCCACAAAACCCACGCTGCTGCCTATCCCTCTGGTTTAGAGTCCTTTAGTCGCCATTTACGACATCCACGAGAGGAGATGGAGTGGTGCTATATTCTTAATCCGGACACCGGGATTTGAAAGAAATGGTTATTACAACAAAAAATAAACACGTTGTCTTAGCAGTAGATACAAAAGGCCTAATGACAATGTCCTAATGCAAGGTAATCAAAGTAATGATCCACGACGGGCTGATTCTATTGATCGAATATTTTACTGAGAGCTATAAAATAATACGTTTTCTAGTAATAATATCACATCGTTTTTGATAAAAAATACACAGATTTATTTTGTTAATACAACACCCCATTTGTACGTCCCATTATAAGTTGTTAAGTTAATTGTGCCTTTGCACAGACGCTCTCTATTTTAAAACTAAACTTTTACTACATTGCGGGTCCTATAGATACTCATAATTACTTGTTGTTATAACTTTTACGACGTAATTGTCCTTTTAGATGGTTCATTATAGCCATTTTAATGACTTTTATAATATTAACTAATGAGTAGCAAACTCCATTAATATATAAGTTTGCATTTTATGGCATAGGACAAATAAATATAACATATAGGTGACTGCTTAAATGAGTGACATATTGAAAGAAGTTTTCAGTAAACGATTCCCATTCCAAGTATGTATAAAAATAATACCTTAAAATTTAATATACTTCCGAATTTTATTTTTTGCCACGATGAAAACATATAAGGAAAATGTATTAATACTTTTCTAATTACAGTGCGATAATTATGTGAGTTTAAAATTGTGACCTTACTTTATAAGTAGGTGTGTAAACTTGATCTACATGATTTAAAAGAGACAAGCTGCCCGCCCCAGCTTCGCACAAGCAACATGTAACCCGATTGCATCGCCACCTACTGGGTCCAATTGTGAATCTAAACCATGCAGGGAGTGAGTATGAGTGGATTCAAACATACACAAAAAAAACATCAAAGTCGGTACAGCCGTTTAGGAGCTGTTCAGTGACATGTCGTGTATTCGTGTAGAAAGAAGAATTATATATAAGACAAGATTATTCTTTATAAAAAATATCTTGTCAGATGTAGGTATTTACTATCAAGATTTGCTATGTGCCTTAATACAACCCGTTTAACCGCTAATTCGGTGTTATCTATGGTGCTACCTCGCCATTTTTTTTCTTGCGCCGTTTCTCATTTCGAATTAGTTGTATACGCTTATAGCTTGTAATATACACAATAAACATTTTAATATCAATAAAATAAAATAAATCGTTACGTCTACGCCTCTTTCGACTTTATATGCACAATGCGTCAAATTTCATATGCGGTGAAGATGAAATCGAACATCACGGCGACGCCGCAACGATAGGATGATACCACCCGGCACAGGATAGGACACGAGGCTACAGCAAAATGCCAACATTGTGATAGCGACCAAGATACCGCACAGCACACGCTCAAGGCGTGCCCTGCGTGGGCGGCCGAGAGGCGGATCCTGGTTCCAAAATCTTTCTCTGACGGCAGTAGTGTCAGAGCAAGAAAACTGGAATGCAATGGTCTCTTTCTGTGATAGCGTCATGCTACAGACAAAACGACGACTCAATTGTGGAAATCCTTGGGGAGGACTTTGTTCAACAGTGGAAGTCCTTTGGCTGATATGTTTACGATGATGAAATTATACCAGCACAGCATTTTCATCGTATAAGTCATCACCCGCTAGCCGCTTGTGCCTCAGGCCGCGTGTACCAGTAACATCGCTACGTGATTTATCGTCCGCTACACCACGCTAACTTATTACCAACGTTTATGTTGAGCGAGTATGTACGAGATCATGTACTTTATATGTATTTGAAGTATACGCCTTGAGATACATGCTGACGTACATACATATGGTGCCTCCATTATTTTTATCACGACTCATTAGAATTTTTTGTACTAGGTTCAGAAATGTCCACCTACCGCCTGACGCAGGTGCTCACCGGGCACGGTTGTTTCGGCGCGTACCTGCACAGGATAGGACGCGAGGCCACGGCACAATGCCACCATTGTGATAGCGACCAGGACACCGCACAGCACACGCTCGAGGCGTGCCCTGCGTGGGCCGCCGAGCGGCGGAACCTGGTCGATCGGATCGGGCAAGATCTCTCTCTGCCAGCAGTAGTGTTGGCTATGTTGGCAGAGCACGAAAATTGGAATGCAGTGGTCTCCTTCTGTGAGAGCGTCATGCTCCAGAAGGAGACCGCAGAGCGGGATCGGGAGAGGGCCGATCCCGCTCGAAGAAGAAGGAGACGGCGCCGGGGTAACAACCGCCCTGGCGCCTAATTCCGATACGCCTGAAAACCCCTGCCGTTGCTATAAGGTGGGGGACCTCTGGGTTCGCGGGTGCGTAGATTGGGGAATCTGCGTGCCCACACCAAGCGACCCAAGAGAAGACGGTAGCACGCATGTGGTCACGCGCTGCCGTGGGACGCTTTGGGGGATCCTTTACAATCCCCCTGGGGGGGTGACCGCTTTACAGTCACCCTCTCCGAGATGTGCCAATAGGCGTGGCACCAGTGGGTGGCTCTAGTGTGATCATACGAGGACCTGGAGCCTCCCTTAGGTGCCGAAGATGACCGCTCCAGTGGTTTTAGCCGGTAGGAGTCCGGCATACCCCTTCGTCCTTCCCCGGGGCGAAGGAAGTTCATGATGAATTTCCACTGGGCACCAATAAAAAAAAAAAAAAAAAAAAGGTTCAGAAATGTCGGATTTCATATTTTAGCCTCAACTTCATATTTCTATGCCACCCCCATTATTCTTGAAAAAAGGAAAAGAAAAAATAAATCTGTAAGAATGCGTACAGTCGCGCCGCTCGCGTGAACTTTAAATGGGGTCCGCAAGCCCAAAATTAGTTCATAGATGTGTACGTACTTTTACAAACATAAACCTCATATCCACAAACACCCAGACCCGAAACAACTATCAGTAGATCATACTATTGTTACGTGCGGGGATCGAACCCGCGTTACGTAGGGCAGAAATCCATTCGCATAGCCACAGCACCTACGTGCTGTCAAACTTTAGATTAACCCCATCAGACATGTTTATAATACTAATAAACTTTTGTAACTAAGTTAATGCTACACGTACGTACACGCTGTACGATCTGTACCCATTGTTATTACAAATAAAATAAAGAAATTTTCATACACTCTGCTTCAATCCGTAATCTACAGCTTAAACCTTGTTTAAGCGCAATCCAGGAAACCATAAACAGATAATAAATAACATGTTTACTCATAAAAAAGTCTAATAAGTAAAGGTACGTCTTTAGAACCTTATATAAAAGAAATAGAAGGGTGGAGATACACTTCTCCATTTCAGTATCTATGTACACAACATCGATGATTAAAGGGTGCTTTCCACCGATTCCTTTGACCACAGTTTGTGAGGTTTGTCCAAAAAACATTAGATTGAATACGTTAAAGGTGTCTGCCCACTACACCGTACCATACCATGACAGTGCTATGAACATATTAAGCAAAAAAATATTCCTTGTATGAATTAATATGGAACAACGCCCACGGGGCCGTTTCGTCACCGTTCACACCGTAGCGTGCTATGACCGAGAGCAAACTCACAAGTAGGTGCTAGTACGCAGTGCATGGCACGATATTTTTAGTGTGCCTAGTAGTCTGCGTCATTAAGTTTCCGTGCCTGATAAATTCATAGCATACCCATGCTATGATACGAGGCAATGGGCAGGCGCCTTTGACCGATAAACAGTATACTTTTGAAGGATTTTTTATACAGTTCGAGCCCCGAGGCAGTATGTCCATGTAGTTAGTATATTTTATAAGAAAGAAATAAGAACAATATTTTTTGCAGCAAACATTAACGTACCAATGTACAAAGAAGATACACAATGAGATACATGAATAAACTAAATACAATAACTAAACGCTTAAAAACTAACACTAAATTATACCAAATATGTGTACAACGCTGACAACGCTGTACTTACTGTTATAACTTATTTTGATCCATGGTTGAGAACCGGAAATAATTGATTAATGCCTATGATTACTAGAAGAAGAAAATAAAGAAACATTAAATTTCACACTCCATATCACGCACCACATTTCTAAAACAACCATATTTATTGAAACATTTAAACTAAACAAACGCACTTACAATCCCCCTAAACTTAATATTCGTTTTTTGTTTTTATATGTCACTTATTAAAACTATCATTACAGGTTAGGATAGATGTCACAGGCGATAGTGCGATCATATATAATAATTATTTCTATTCATAATCAGCCCATTACTGTCCCACTGCTGGGCACGCTCACGACGAGAAAGGTTAGGCGTTAGTTCACCACGCTGGCCAAGTGCGGGTTGGCCATTATTTATATTCAAATTAAATAAACAATATAGTTATAGATGGAAATTGTGTATAAAATATGGGTAAAGTTCGATTAAATTATCTGTGAATTGAAGGGCGGAATTACAAGTTACCACCCAAGTCTACATTGTGGAATGCTTATGAATGATTGAGTATATTTTTATATAAAGCAATGAGCGATAGATGGTCATTCATAGTTGCAATTTTTACCACTTCACCGATGAGTTGGTGGCACTGTAGTTGATAACTGTAGCATCGGATATACTTACTAGATAAAGATAAAGATAAAAATATTTTTATTCATGTAAAACCATTTATAGGCACTTATGAATAGTCAAGACTTTAGTTGCCTCGTTCCAAGGTGTAGATTTCCTATGGAGAAGAACGGGCAAGAAACTCCATGGTTACTCTTTTTAAATCATATTGGTACAATGTTCTCGAAATGATGGTAATGTGAGGACAATGCAGGAAGAAAGAGTCTATCTTAAAAAGTCTACACTAAATAAGCTTGATTTTAATATTCACCAGAATTTTTGATTCAATTGTCATGACAGCATTAAGATGACCAATCCCAACAGACGGCACTCGTTCACGAGCATGACGCATGCATCAGCGTCGCTCAGCTCAACCATATTGTAGGGAAACTTAGCGACCCGACACACAACGCCACCATAAGCAGGACACTTGAGTGAGCATGACATACCTAAACTGCCAGACAAATATCACGTCAATAAAACAAAATAATTGAAAAGCCCACATGGTACTCGCACTATTACAGTATCAAATCTAAATGCATAACATGAACATAAAAATAACATTAAAAATAAATAACATAATGTCATATAGAATAATGAAATGTCATTATATGAATTAATATAATCCATTTTAAGAAATGATGCAATTTAAATGTCAAATTAATTAAAAGTACTGGTTTTAGATACATGTACATGGAATGTCAATATAAGCCTATGCATATCAGAGCAGCTCAATCCCAAGCATTTTTGTCGTCCATATAGTCTGTTACATTATAGAAAGCTTTTCTACACAGCTTCTGTTTTATAGTGGACTTGAATTTATTAACGCTTAGTTTTTTAATATGGCTTGGGATTTTATTGTAAAAACGTACACATTGACATTTAAATGATTTGCTTATTTTCTGGAGCCTAGTGGCAGGAACAACGAGTTTGTGTTTGTTCCTAGTATTAATACTATGGGTATCACTATTCTTTGCAAAGAGAGAGATATTTTTATGAACATACAAAACATTTTCGTAAATGTATTGAGATGGAACGGTCATTATATTAATCTTTTTAAATTGCTCCCTAAGTGAATATTTAGAGCTTAACTTATAAATTGACCGAATAGCTCGTTTTTGCAGCACAAAAATAGTTTGAATATCGGCAGCATTCCCCCACAACAGAATACCGTACGACATTACACTATGAAAGTAACCAAAATATACTAATCGGGCTGTTTCTATGTCTGTTAAATAACGAATTTTCATTACCGCGTATGCTGCAGAGCTAAGCTTTTTCGACAATTTAAGAATGTGTGGGCCCCACTGCAGCTTAGAATCTAAAGTAATACCTAAAAACACTGCGGTGTCCACAAGATCCAACTCCGCGCCATTCATTAATACACTGGTGTTCACCGTTTTAACATTAGGTGTTGTGAATTTCATACATTTAGTTTTTGTCTCATTCAAGACTAAATTATTAACATTAAACCAGTGGACCACTCTAGAGATAGCGTTATTTACATCGTCAGATGCCAGATGTTGGCGTTTAAGTTTAAATAAAAGTGATGTGTCATCTGCAAACAACACTATCTCATGATTATCCTTCATGATGTAAGGTAGGTCATTTATGTATATAAGAAACAAAAATGGGCCAAGAATTGAGCCCTGTGGTACTCCCATTTTGACCACAGACCCAGGAGATCGCTTTCCATTAACATCAACTGTCTGAATCCTATTATTCAAATATGAGACCAGAAGTTCCAGTGCAAAATCCGTAATACCATAGTGAAGCAATTTCCTGATCAATATTTCGTGGAGAACACAATCAAATGCCTTAGACAAATCACAGAAGATGCCCAAGGCATCATGTGAATCCTCCCAAGCGCCGAAAACATGTCCTAAGAGTTCAACACCAGCATCAGTTGTTGAACGACCCTTTGTAAATCCAAATTGTTTGCAATGTAATAATTGATACTTATTAAAAAAGGCTTGTAATTGATTCAACATCAATTTTTCAAAAATTTTACTAAATGTAGGTAGCACTGAAATAGGTCTAAAATTACTAGGGTCAGATGTACTACCTGATTTAAACAAAGGAATTATTTTACTATTTTTCATAAGATCAGGAAATTTTCCACAGTCAATACATTTATTAAAAATTAGAGCCAATTCAGGTGCAACAATGTCAATAATTGATTTGGCTACGTTAACAGAATTTCCCCACAAGTCTGCAGTTTTTTTAACATTTAGAGTGTTAAAGGTTCTTATTATATCTCTAGAATTAACATGAACGAATTGAAATTCGTTACTGCAAAAATTTACATTTTGTTTAAGTAAAGTTTCTGCTACAGTAGGGGAAGAGTTTAATGATTTAGTAGTTGAAATGGGAATGTCAGTAAAAAAATGTTCGAAAGCCATAGCTACTTGTATATCTGACTTAATTATTTTATCGTCAATAAATAAGCTATAGTCACCGTTCCGGCTACTAACTTTTCCAGTTTCACTACTAATAACATTCCAAGTCATTTTAATTATGTCATTACTATTTTTAATTTTTGAACTCAAATAACGAGATTTTGCTATATGACAAATTCTTTTAAATAATTTAGAGTAATTTCTAACGTAAAGATTAAATTTATCAGTATTAATATATTTTCGTTCATCATATAGCTCATAAAGTCTCTTTCTACTTAAATGAATTCCAACAGTAGCCCATTCACTAAAGGTTGCATTTCCATTAACTGTGATCGTCTTGGGGATAAAAGTTGCATTGAATTCTTTACAGTATATATTAAAAAAGTCATTATATAGTTTATTTGGATTATTGCTGTATGGTAAAATAGGTATTTTACTACTGAGTCTATTTCTAAATCTTTCCAAGCGACTCACGGTTTTTGGATTAACAGTAATATGCTTCTTAGCCACGTTATTCCTTTTGTTCATTATGGTAATCTGCTGTCCACAGTGGTCAGAGTCCAATAGGTTAATAACTTTTTTGTAGTGTGGTATAACATTTGTATAAATGTTATCTAAGCATGTGGCTGTAGTTGAAGTAATTCTGGTAGGCTCCAGAAATAAGTTAACAAGATTGTATGACTGAAAAAGGCTTTTGATGTTTGCACTTGAATTTGAATCTTCTAGTAAATTAACATTAAAATCACCACATGTGATGATGGTTTTATTCAAATTAGACATTTTATATAATACTTCATCCATAACTGTTTCAAAAGAATCATACAATGCTGAAGGAGGTCTGTATACACTTAACACAATAAACCGCTCCAATTCTACACAGGCTATTTCTATTGTTCGTTCAACAGAGAGGCCCACAATATCTTTACGTTCTTTGAATTTTAGCTGATTATTCATTATAATTAATGAGCCGCCATGTATTGCTTTTTCCCTGCTGAACGAACTGCCAACCTGGTGATTACTGAAATTGAACATAAACTGGTGACTTTTTAGCCAATGCTCTGTAATACATAGAATGTCAATGTCATTGCAGTTCATGAATAGTTCAATTTCTAAATCTTTGCCCATAATACCTTGAATATTTTGATGCACCAGGTTGATGGTGTCTAAATTCTTACATATGTTATAAAAGTGTGGGCTTTCTAATTTATATTTATTTTTGCAAGAGGTTCCCTCCATTGTCTTAATTTCTAATTTAAATTAATATCAATGTCATGATGTATAGCCAAATTCCTGGCTAAATTATTACTAATGTCACAACTAGAACATTGCTCAAAAGAAGCAACTTGTTTAGCCAAATTTTTGGCTGATATATGTAAAAAATATGATAGCGACACAGCTATCTGTCTTTTATAATAATTGGAAAGATAGTACCTATCTTTTGTCAAATAAAAACTATTATTGACATAATTGTTAATATCAATTAAATTAAATATATTATTATTATATGTCAATGTATGCAATGTCATATTCAAGCTATATCTAATGTCGTTTTCTTCCTGTGGCAAGCTTTTACTATAAGGGAATGTGAACATTACAATTTGTTTTAAACTAAGGTTGCACAAAGTGCTGTGGTAATTTTGTAGGTCCTTTTTGTTCACATTGCCCCTATTTCCTATAAAAACTATAAGTGTGGTGTCCGACCCAAAGTTATAAGTAACAATTTTTTTCATAACCTCCGGATAGGACAGCCCAGGCATGCAGTAGTTTATTATTGAATGGCCCTCACATTTATTTGTCAACAATTGGCCTATATCCTTCCCAATTTCATCACTAAATATGACAATATCATTTTTATTATTTATACTTCCTAAACTTTGTTTTAGGGAACTACAGATATTAGGTAAACTGTCACAAGGTACTGACTTGGTGGTATCACAAATTGTCAATGAATGGCCTGGTGATAGGTCAGAATCACTTTTGTGAGTGCTAATTGGGGACTGTAAATGCTCATAGGTGTTTGTATGTGAGCCCACCAGTTCATTCATTGCCAATACATACTCCCTCATTTGATTTTCTGAGGCATTATATTTGTTGGTCATCGAGTTGAGTTTTTCATGAACTCGCTCAAGATCATCCTGCAAGTCCCCCGTGTCAATTTTGTATCGCCTAGTACACTGTTCCAATTTGAATGAGTACATATCTAGCTTTTTTAGAAGTTGCAATCTTTCTCTATTTAATTTTACATTTTTGATGAAAAACTTTTGTCTTTTAACTAATTTTTGGGTTTTTTTAATGTACTTATTGATTTTTATATATTTTTTCAGTTTGTTTTTGCTGCATTTAACATTCCTCAGCAAGTCACATGATTTATTTTCAATTCTAAACTACTAAACTATTCCGATGACGTGTGGTTTCCGGCGCAGAATAAACTACCCCTATCCACCCATGGGAGTCGCAAAAGGTGACTTAGGGTTTATATTATGAGGATGGGTAGCAGCATCCTCCCGTGTCCTAATAACCTTAACTTTCGACTTTTCTTAAGTGCCTATTAGGGCCTACATGAAGTAAAAACTTTGACTTTGAACGGTATACTGCGATCACCAATCTGCCTGCCAAGCGTGGTGATTATGCCAATATCTGAACGCTCATTAAGTGATCATTATGCCTAGTTGAGGGTGGAAGTTTACGGGCTGATGTGTGTGTGTGTGTATGTGTGTGAGTGACTTACGGCTGAATACGGAAACTTCAGTTAATTTTAAGTCCCGCTTTAACTATTTGAACTGCCCGGTATTGTACTGAAAACAGGTTTCTAGAATACTTAGAGTGGTACTTAATATTAACTGGTGTTTCAGTATTCGGCCGTTGTTTACCGTTTATAATATTTATACGATACTCAACCAAAAAGTTTATTTTCAAAGTACACTTGGCAACCAACCAACGGTTCTTAAAGCGAAACTTCAGCATTTCGGCTATGCCTCCTTGTGTGCGCTCGACTGTCATAAGCCATTTAAATGATTTACCATCCCGAACATATTGCTTTAGCGATTACGATATTCGCTAAGACATGATTGAAGCAGACGCTGAGCCATAAGGACGAGTCTTAGTGAATACCAAATTGGGTTGTCACTGTTATTTCAATTCTGTATTCAAGGATGTATGGACGTTTGAACTGAGGGAATTGCACTGCTGTGGTTAATTGACGCTATTAATAAACACATTTGTTTCATTTCAGGTAACATAACCCATGAAATATCAGCATACCATCATTCAAGATTAGGAGCGTACAAATACTTGTAGACACCCGTAAGTCATTCCGTGTAGAGTGTGATATCTATTATTTTACTAATGTAATGATTATTTCAACAATTGAACTAAATAAAGGTATTGCGTGACTTATTTGAATATTACGTGCTCAGTAACGGATGTTCAATCAATAGTTAGAAGATGACAAGTGTATCCATGCCTTAAGCGGGATTATTTAATATTCATTTATGCTAACAACAGTGACATCTGTCGGAGGGAACAAAGGAGCTATTATCTTCAGTACAAATTGCTTCTAAGGAGTTATAATTTACAACGGTTTTGAATGTTTGCAGGATAAGTAAAAGAAACCGTAGGCGATATTAGAAATTTCCTTATAGCAATTTTGTTAAAGGGATCGTTATATATCTGTCCGTGTGGTGTCCGGATTAAGAATATATCTCCTCTCATTGGAAGTCGTAAAAGGCGACTAAGGGACTCTATAAACCAGAGGGATGGGCAGCCCTTCTGTGGAACAGTAGCCATACTGCGCTCACCAACCCGCCTGCCAAGCGTGGTGAGTATCGGCGAATGCCCCCCAAAATGATGAAACAATTATGTTTGTAAATCTATGAGGAAGTCTTTGCTCAGCAGTGGATGTATAAATGGCTGAAATGATGAAAAAATGATGATCATATATCTGTGACCTTTTTTTTTTTTTTTTTTTTTTTTTTATTGATGTCCAGTGGAAATTCTACATGGAACTTCCTTCACCCCGGGGAAGGGTGAAGGGGTCTACGGACTCCTACCGGCTAAAACCACTGGAGCGGTCATCTTCGGCACCGAAGAGGGGCTCCAGGTCCTCGTAAGATCACACTAGAGCCGCCCATTGGTGCCACGCCTTTAGGCACATCACGGAGGGGATGACTGTAGAGCGGTCACCCCCTCTAGCGGAGGGAAGGCGACTGTAAAATGGTCGCCCCCCAGGCACTTCTCGGGGAGGATTGTAAAGGATCCCTCCAAGCCTCGCTTTGCGCTGTGCTGCGCATACGGCGGCACGTGACCACGTGCGCGCCACCGTCTTCCCGGGGGTCATATATCTGTGACCTAGCACGTCCAATATACACACTCATACACCGGCCTGTAATAGTTCAATGCTTGATAAGAGTGGTATATTGGTGGTAGGTCTCATTTCAAGAGGCCGCTAGGTAGATAGCACCCCAGTGCCAGATTTTCGCAGCTAAGCAGTAGTGTTTAAACTTTAGACATTACTGTGCCCCAGTTAGAAGGACACTGAAGCTAGTGAAATTACTGAGCATAAGAGACTATATAACGTAAGTCTCGAGGTGACGAGCATATTGTGTTGCCTCGCAGGACCGGTCCTGGATAGCATTCTAATTGTTATGGGCTGTCGCTTACCATCAGGCGAATGACTTGCTAGTCTCGTCATCAAGTTGCAAAAAATTAAATAAAGGGCCTCTCAATAATCACTACAATGAGCGGTCATATGGGAAATTCATCAATCAAAGAAAATCAAAGGTTCGACCCAATGCCTAGCAGCCACCTCACCCCCTGCTATAAGTAGATGGAACACCGTGGGCATTTAGCCAGTAAGAGTTCGTAAACATATCGAAATTTTACTAGAGGTTAGAGGATAGATCACGGAGGCTCGTTTTAGCCGAATAAAGTCCATAGCTACACATAAGCCTTCCCAAAGATCGCCACAACGACCATTATTTTTGTCGTGTGAAAATCCTAATAAACTTCCTGCAGTTTGGGGAAGGGCGGAGGAGCATGCTGAACTAAATGCTGGGCGTGATCGGCAAAAACCCCACGTATTTCCTTCTACCTATCTATCGCTGGTGGTGCTGAGTCCTCTCAGTGTTGACTTGACTCCCGAAAGTTCGCTCGTCATTTATTTTGGTGGTCTCTGCCCCTGTGCAACCTGGCCAGCCGCACATTTCTCTTGGAGCGGTGTGCCCAGACACATCGCACCGCCCGGCTCCATTTTGAGCCTACTTCTGGTCGGTTGTCCTCGCCCTAATACGTGGGAGTTAATACATTAATTGGTAATAGCAATTCAAGTTAAGGCAAAAATGTGTTATACAGTATAACTTTACCGGCTTACTCTTCGGTGTACGCTATGGTTATAATAAATGTCAACTTACATCCATAAATTACCTATTTAAATCAATTCAACCATTTATTCAGTAATTAGGTCCTAACAGATCCCTCCGTGATGTGCCTAAAGGCGTGGTACCAATGGGCGGCTCTAGTGTGATCTTACGAGGACCTGGAGCCCCCCTTCGGTGCCGAAGATGACCGCTCCAGTGGATTTGGCCGGTAGGAGTCCGGCATGCCCCTTCACCCTTCCCCGGGGCGAAGGAAGTTCCATGTAGAATTTCCACTGGACATCAATAAAAAAAAAAAAAAAGGTCCTAACAGATACTTTTACACGCATATTAGCAACGGATTATCTATACATATATTGATAAGTGAAAAAATAAAATTGTAGCCTTTTAAGCATGTTGCGCGCACGACAAATGTAACATTTGTCATAGTTAAAGTCATACGGAGGAGGAGAGCAGAAAAGTAAAATTTCAGTAGTCAAAAAATTATTACTTAATTTCGACCACTGGGCGGCCACTAGTCAATATAATCCATTTTGCTGAACATATATTGTTTTTTTGGTAGGTATTGACCAAAGCTCTCACCCCCTGCAGTATGTCGTGCTATTTACTAGACACTCTGTATAATATATTAATTTGAGCGCGAACCGACGACTTTCATCCCAAAGCACTGTATGTATGTACTGTTGTTCTTGTATAAAGTTAAAATTCTCACTAATTAAAATGCGTGGCAACAGCAACAGCATACTGAAAGCTCTGCTGAGACACTTTGTAGATGGTTTACTGTGACAGGACTCCTACCGGCTAAAACCACTGAGGCGGTCATCTTCGGCACCTAAAGGGGCTCTAGGTCCTCGTATGATCACACTAGAGCCGCCTACTGGTGCCACACCTACAGGCACAACCCGGGGAGGGCGACTGTAAAGCGGTAATCCCCCGAAGTATCCCTTGCGTCGTGCTGTGCTGCTCACACGGTGTTTATTTAAATCGAATCTTATTTGTTTATACCCCAAACTAACCTTTAATTCATAAGTCATACCTTTCAGTGAGCCTTTGTAGTTATACTACATAAATAAATTATCATAAAGATTAGAATACAATATCATTAAAACAAGACCAATGAAACTTGACACTACTAGTTTATCACGTCTGACTTCTCTTAGAATTGCGTTCACACGTTTTCCAATAATAATAATAAATGCTATAACGTACTTATTCCCAGAAACTCAATAGCGTCAGGAATAAGCGTATACTATAAGTAGTTGTCCATAAAACCCCGGATGTATGTATCGCCAGGGTAACGGGGGCCACCCCTAAATAATGGGCGGAATTTCGCACCATAGACCAGAACAAACTGTTTAAAGAGACGCCAACAACCGACTACGATACGATTTTATGAGCCATTTTGCATATTGAACGGAACAAAACCACTTCGGTTTGGCAAATAACTGTTTTTCTCATTTTCAGACATTAATGCACGCTTAAATATGATCTTTTGGCCAGATATTCAAATTACGACTTTGTTTTGGTAGAGATAAGGGTAGCCTACAACTAGTTCACACAACGCAGTGCGTGGTTTAAATCACTGCGCATTGCCAACATTGCTCAGACCATTCCTCTTACCATACCTATTACACAAAAAAAAGTATATAGGTACTGCCCATTTGTTTAGTTCTTCATTGAATTCATTATGTGTATTTGGCTGGTAATAATCTATCTTTATCTTTTATATATCTATCAAACTACAATCACGGTAGCACTAGGTTTATTTTTTGAGTTATTATTAACTAGGTTCCACAAAATTGACAATTCGAATTCGTCTTCACGATTCAAATTACTGTATTTTGTTATCTCAATTGCTTCTTTTCTGAGCCTGGGTATGTAATACGGGTTCGTCGACAAAATACGTGGCTTGTGGAACTCGATCCTGTGATTGGGATCTGACTGCAATAGATGCTCAGCGATGGCAGATTAAGTCAGGATACTTCATTATTTTTCACTACGTTTATGAGCTCCTTAATGCAACTACGACATGAGATATTTAATTTTGTTTTGCCGATGTATGGACTTGCACAACTGCAGTCAAGTCAACACACAGGACCCGTGGTTCAGGTCCCCATACAGGTTCGATGTTCGACTCTGCACAATTTTCTTATAATTTTTTTAATCGACATATCTTGTCTTTTACCCTCTAAGATACGGCAAGTAGGATGGCTGACGTTGAAATCTATCTTTTGTAGACCGAATGTTTCGTGGTCTTGTTTCTCCGATTTTAACGTGATAGCTATTTTTACGTAAAACCTCTTGTACGTGGTTTAATTCACCAGTGATATGCTCATCTATCAATAATAATAATCACTATGCAATGTGCTAAGCTAATAAGTGTAATTTAAAAAAAAAATGGTCGTCGCGTCTGTGGAGTGTTGTCGTTGAGAGTAGTTATTAACGGCTCCAAATTTAGAGTTCCCGGCAAAACAAAGTTTACAATTAGTCGGTTGACAATCATATTTTAAATATGTAATTATAAAATATATATAAAATGCAAGTGGGAATGAATGAAATTAAAATATTCTAAGGAGCGCAAATTCATAAGAGTTATTATTTATCAAAATTAACCGATATAAACCACTCAGGATATCAGTTTATAATTATTATTTATTGAAAGATGGCGTTGTTTGCAGCAATAAAACACCCTTGATCGGGTAGATGGCGGTAGCTGTGAAACAAGTTATGAATAAAGCCCGATTATAAAAAAAACCTCACACTGGTGTTTCTCCTGTACCGTGGGTACAGTTAAATGGCATAAAACTCACATGCAAAAACATTCAGACCCTGATTAGCTAAAAACAACGACAGCTGACGCGACAGCAGCCCCTTGGCTGGAACCTTATCCACCGGTGGCAAATCGCCAAAAAATTGGTATAACGTAAGGCATTCGCTTGCCTGTGGATGGATGCATAGTTACTAGGGCCAGTAGCGATAATGTAGCCGTGTAAGTGTAATTAACTGACTTCAAAAAGGAGGTTCTCAATTCGATGCGTATTTTTTTATGTATGTAGGTACACCGATGACTCCGAGATTTGTAGACTGATTTGAGCAGTTCTTTTTTTAATAGGTGCATAATGCTTTCGAATTGGTCCCATATAAATTTAATTACATCTGATTGATTCGTATTTTAACCAGCTTCAATAAACAGGTTTAATTTAACTGCGCTTATCTAGCGATGTCTTAATAGTTTCGATTCCTTTGAGATTTGAGAACCGATTTGAGTCATTCTTATTTTTAGTGCTAAATACTGATCCTAAATTCGGAAAGTTCCTACATTTATTTATACCAAAAAGAAACAAAACTACTTAACAAAAAAAAATACCGACTTCAAAAACCCTGCACGATATAAAATTATTGAAACCTTTATTTAAGCCCGCTGGAATAACTGTCTGTAGATGATACAAATATTTGTACTCGTACCGTGCGGTGATAGAACTGCACTGAAATGAAAGGCAGGCGCATAGCCACGGCACCAACCGTGTGGTCTCGCAATGTACGTGCATAGCTGTGCTATTTTATAAACTAAAATTATTAAAAGCAATTTGTTCCCTGCATATCAAACCTACATTTTATTGTGAATTATAAAAACAAATAACATTACTAGTAACTAATATACGATTACATATCCCATCAACGATATTTTCAAATAATTAATAGGAACTAAATATAATAAACAAACGTAAACCGATAAAAAATGTAATTTCAACGTATTCATTCTTCTACATCTTGGTCTTCGTCTTTAGTATCAGTAACTTCTTCGTTTTCCAGGATTCCTTCACTTGCAGGCTTGTCTGCAGTAGGTTCTTCAGCACCCTCAACATTCTCAGCACCTTCAACAACTTCGGCTGGTTCCTTAGGAACTTCTGTGATTGCCTCGGCTTCTACAGCTGGTACCTCACCAGGCACTTCTGCCTTTTCCTCAGTAGCAGGCGCTCCTTCTCCAACGGCTTCTTCACGTGTTTCCGTTGCCTCTGGTTCTGTACTCGCTGGTGTAATTATTTCACTCTTTTTCTTAATTCCCGATGGCTTAGCTGGTGGTGGTGGTGCTCCCAAACTAGGCACATCGGGAGCTCCCTCAGCTGGAGTTGGTACAGCTGCTACTTCTTTCTTTTCAATTTTGCCCTTCTTCGGTTTTCGCTCCAGAGGCAAATAAAGTTTGTAATCCTGAGGCAGCTCTTCTTCGGTATATAGTCTTTCGCTAAAATAAATTCGCCTTATCCTTGCATTCGCATGTACTTGTACTCGTAACGTTTCTATGAATTGGGTTCCGTACGCTCTCCTCGTGAAATCTGCAAGATTGAATTGTATCTGGTTCCACCCACCAGCTAAACCAATGGGCATACTAGTGCAAAATGGTTTGATTTTGGTCGTAGATTGGAAATTAGAAATTCTAAAACGCCTTCTCATGTTCTTATCATCAAGTATTGTAATCTCAAACGAGAAATAACGCTTCAAGTTCTTTATAATCATGACTAGAAAAGGTAATTTTATCCCTAACACTTGGTTGTTCTTTGGACATGTTATATAGGTGGTCGCAACGTTTGTACTCACAATCTCAAGGACTATAGAATTTACTTCATTGTCAGTGACCCGTTTTATGTGCCCATTTTTTACTTCCATATCCCATATAGCCAGAGGGTTAGCCCCACAACTATAAAATATTGATAGTAATCCATTTTGGTATGAGTTTTTGAACATCGTTTATTAATTAGTCAAAAAACAGCAACAATAGTGTTTATTATTTACAGCTTTGGACGTCTGCCATTTGACGTGCAATGACATTTAACATATGGTGACAAATATTCATAAAAAAATAATCCAGAAAAAAGTATTTATTTTATTTACAATCAACTTCAAGTTTCGGTTTATGGCTATTGGCTAATTAAACTTTTCAATCAGATACAGTACTACGAACTAAAACGCAGTGAAAAAAAAAGATTGTTTGTACACGTATTTTGAAGTGGGGGGGCGTGGTATAAAACACACAGACCGACGAGAAATGCAAGAAGTCCCAATTTTAATCTCACCTGACGCATGTAAACAACATTTTTCTTACAATACTTTTCTTGTAGGTATTTCTTGGTTAGATATATTTTTCTCGTTAATAAGATTTCCATATCTCGTTGGTCCGCGTGTATGACCGGCTTGCGGCAAAGAACAAAGGTGTTGACGGCCCGCGCCTTCACTGTATTGAGGAGGCCGCAACGGACGGTGGACTTCAGGGCCATACGTATGGCTCGGGGAAGCGCGACGGTTGAGCTACTGACTGAAGCCGCGTGATGTTGCGCAGTGGATGGTGAAGTGGGAGCTTCTAGCCTTAATACCATTAAGGCATTCCGGCTTGTTTCCCGAAACTGGATCGGGAGGAGGCACGCATAGGGCTGGGCTACTATAGTGTCACTGTTTCACATCGGCAGGGAGTTGGACAAGCGGTCCCACCACTGCGACATGTGCAACGACTGCACTACGAAAAATACAGCGGTGGAGCACGCCATGGGAGGAGCCGTATCGTGCCCCCTCGTTGATGAGGTCGGGAAAGACCTTTCGCTGCCAGCCATAGTTCAGAATTTGGTTAGCAGTGGCAGCTGATAGAGTGCGGTGATCTCCTTCTATAAGACAGTTATCTCGCAGAAGGAGGCTGTGGAGGGAAGGTGGGAGGCGACGATCGCTCTCCCAATATACAGCAGAAGATCTCGGGGCCGAGGATGGGCAAATAACACCCTTATGAGGCCTTGAAACAGTGTGCTCTGGACTTGAGGATCTATCGTTAAAGGTATATGCTCGCACCTCCCATAGACGGATCGAAGCGGGAAGCGACACCATTCCCTTGACGAAACGGGGTCCGCCCAGGCCGACCGGCATGGTAGAGTTGTGTCCAGAACAGATGCAAAAATGCCTCCTGTGACCCATGCAGTGTGCATGGAGAAATACCGTGGATTTTAGCCGGTAAGACTGGCAAAGCCTTTCACCCTTCTTGGGGCGAAGGAAGTCCATGTATATCTCACGTGCGAAAAAGGGTGGTTTTGTGCCTTAAAGTCGTGTAAAAAGTTATGACTGTCACCTCACGTGACTTAGCACCTTTAAAATTATTGAGCACCTTTATTAAATAGAACAATAGTGTAACAGCTCTATTGTCGCGTAAAATAAAACGACCGAGCTAACTGTAAGATCTCAGTCACACACACCCAGTCATACATACATATATAGATTACGCATATATATATTTGCCGAGATCGACTGACTTCTCGAATTTGTATTCCACTACTTGCCCAAGTGACTACATGAGTATCTTCGATATAAATCGTCGATAGTTATTTATATTGAAGTTGGTCAATAAAACTACTCAAGTTCAGTGGTCAGTTAAATTTCTGTGGAATAATATGCGGGATTCTCTACCAAATAACAAGCATGGAATACAGAACCTCCTCCTTTTTTGAATTTGGTAAAATAAACAAGAATTGTGAGATTGGACCCAAATTAAATGAAGTAAATAATTAGTTTTGTACTCTTTGCACAATGTAATACCTGCGTCAGCAATTTTGAAATTTTTAAAATCTCTTCTCAATCGTCTTTTTTTAAACGTTTCTACTATTTTTTGTCTGTATTTTTTAATAAAACCTTTTCAAAATTAAAATAATAAAGTTTTAATCAACACAGTATCAATAACTTTGGTTAAATAAAAAATCTGACACATATTTCCTTATAATATTCCTTATCATAGATAAATTATTCAGAAGGCAATTGAAAAGTGAATCCATTGCTGTAATACATTATTCGTTAAGTAGGTATTTAGATCTATATAATGTAGAAATATAACTTCTATTGCGCGAGTATATGAACTCAGTTATTTTCAATAATTTCCTGAATATTATCTCTAGGTTCGCCCTTCCCCAGGGTTGAAGAATTTCCACTTGAGACCAATAAAAAAAGTTTAAATGTCTAGGTGCTTATCTGTATAGGATGTACCCTTAAAAGCTATTCTGTAGGTTTAGGTTCTTAGATCTCAGTAGGATCATTTATAGCTTTAGCTAGGTCTTCTTCATCTTCTTATACACCAGCTTTGACCTCTTTTTTTGTTTTATTCTCCTTGTAATGTTGTTGCACTTTCTTCTTGCATTTCAACATATTCAGGAACTCTACCTTTAGCTGCCATCTTACTAACAGAATTTAGAACAGAAATTTCTTCAATACGTGTTAGACTATCTTCACTCACTTTTATCATTCTAGACCGTGTATTGTCTTCTTGTTTTGATGGTATTTTAATTGATTGTATAGACACTCTAAAAGATAGCAAAACACAATAATAAAAAAAATTGACGTCTGTCAAGGGTGCGCATCCCTCGAGCGAATGTTGGGCTCGAACGCAACCCGTAATCAGCACTCAGCACAAAACACGACAAGCTCGTGGTGTTCGCGTTCCGTTCGAGCCCACCACACGCTTCAGGAACGCGTACGCGCCACATACACCAATGTGAGTGGAGCGTTATGTACGAAAACATTTTTGCATACAAACGTTTATTTTAAAGTCTTTGGGGTTATTTTTTGTAAGTATAGATTTAGAACCAAGTTGTACGGTTAAATCCATTAATCTGAAACATAATATAAACTCTTCTGCAAAATAAACGGGCACCTAAGAAAATTTACTTTCTGAGGTCGATTTGAGTTCATTAAATGAAATTTAATTGTTTGACGTAGTCTGTATATGTATCACACTAGAGCCGCCCATTGGTGCCACGCCTTTAGGCACATCTTGGAAGGGATGACTGTAAAGCGGTCACCCCCTCTAGCGGAGGGAAGGCGACTGTAAAAAGGTCGCTCCCCAGGCACTTCTCGGGGAGGATTGTAAAGGATCTCTCCGAGCCTCGCTTTGCGCTGTGATGCGCACACGGCGGCACGTGACCACGTGCGCGCCACCGTATTCCCGGGGGTCGCTCGGTGTGAGCACGTAGACTCCCCAATCTGCGCACCTGCGACCCCCGAGAAGATCAGTGCAACCTGCTCGACAAAACATCACGGAGCTAAAAAAAAACATGTGCAAGAGTGGGAACGTATTCCTCAAAACATTATTAAAAACATCGTGGAAAGCATGCCCAGAAGGATTCAAGCTGTGATTTTGGCAAGAGGAGGTCACCCTCGTTATTATGTTTTTACATTTAACGTTATCACTTTATTTAATTTAAAAAAGTAAAAAAATTCTTCTTGTCTTTATTGCCGACCACTTCTTATTGTTTGGCCGTGTACATCGGTTTTAAAGAATTCATCGTTTTGTTTTTAGAAAAATTGTCAGAATTTACTTCTCGCGTATAACTTACACGTTTATACAGACTACGTCAAACAATTAAATTTCATTTAAGGAACTCAAATCGACCTAGAATGTAAATTTCCTTAGGTTCCCGTTTTTTTTTGCTAAAGAGTTTAGAACTATTGCTGTAATATGTTATTCGCGAGTATTAAGATCAAGTATAACTTATAACGCGCGTATACAAAACACGCACCTATTTCTTATATTATCTGTAGATGATAACAAGTCTAGATGCTTATCTGTACAGGATATGAAGCTATTCAGCAGGTTGAAGTTCTTACATCTTAGTAGGCTCAACTGTAACTCTAACTAGGTCTTTGTCATCTACTTCGTACCCCCTAGTAGCCTCGACCTCTTTTATTGCTTTATTTTCTAGTGTAGCTGCACTCTCTTCTGTCATTTCAACTGTTTCGAGAATTTCAGCTTCTGTTATTGTGCCATTTTCTGTTGTAATATCAACTTCTTCTGTTATCTCACTTGCTGCTATCTTACCTTCTCTTCTTTCTTCATTTTGTGTCTCAGACAAACCCTGATTCAAACCAACAATCAGATCAGAAATTGCTTCAGTGCGTGTTAGAGTATGTTCACGCACTTTGATCATCGTAGACCGCATTTTATCGTCTAGTTGTGATGGTCTTTTAATTGATTCTATAGACTTTATAGAAGTCTGCAATACTGGTGTTACTTCAAGAGTGCTACCTTTTTTCGCCGCCACTACTGCTTGGATTGAATTCGTCTTAACAATTTCTATTGCTTTTTTAATGGATGTTTTGTCTTTTACTTCTTTTGATACCAAGGGAAAAAACAATTTATATTCTGACGGCAATTCATTCTCTGGGACGATCTTTTCTGCAAAATATATCCGCCTCAGTCTTATATTAGCGTTTATTTTTAATTTTTGTACTTCTGTAAATTGGTTTTTGTACGCCCGTCGAGTGAACTCTGCCAGATTGAATTGAATTTGATTCCAGCCTTCACTAAGACAAATTGGCATTACAGTGCAAAGTGGTAGCACCTGTGTATTGCTTTGAAAATTTGATACACGAAATCTTCGTCTTGTCCTCGTGTGATCCAATATAGTGACTTCGAACGTAAAATACTTTTTAAGGTTCTTAACAATCATAATCAAGAAAGGCATGGTTATTCCAAGCACCGTATTGCCTTTAGGACATATCATATACGTTGTACTTACATTAGTTCCACCTATTTCTAAAACCATTGACTTTATATCATGGTCTAAAAACCTTGTTATATACCCATTTTGGGTGTGAGTTTCCCAGTATGCCAAGGGTTTGGAGCCAACGCTAAAAAATATGGTAATCATACCTCGCTGGTATGCGTTTCTAAACATTGTTGGGAATATTTAAAATATTTGATGGTAGTAATCACGGTAGGGAGTATTATATTCTTTCTTCTTCTTCTTCTCTTAGATTATGACTTCTGTAGAGTATCTTCCACAATTTCGCCAATGTCAAGTATAAGGCAACGTTGTACGGTGTTTAGATTAATTAATCTTTACATATTCAATAACATATTTCACAAAAATTAAAAAAAATCTAAAAAATATGTCGGCCTTGTCGTACGGTTCAATTGTTTCTCCATATTCTTTGATAGTAATGAACTATTTTATTTCTGACAGATCTGTCATGCTCTGACACAGTAAGTCACCGACTTCTATTTGCAAAAAGTATACAACGACTACGTACCCGTAACACTAAATCCTAGGAACGGGTTTATATCCCGTTGCCACTGTGACCCTGTGACTGTGTACAACTATTAGCGATGGGTCTCTTATAGCAAGAGTCTGGCTACGTATGTACTACCGCAGTGCCAAATATTCGCCGCTATGCAGTAGTGTTTAAACTTTAAACATAACTGCGTTCTGGTCCTAATTACTGTTTCGGTTCTAAGGGCACTGTAGGTAGGTAGAAAATTACTGGGCATATGAGACTAGACTAACTGATGTCTCCAAATAACAAGCAGCGTGTGGTGCTATGCAGAACTAGCCCTGTATAGTTGACGCTTACTACCAGGCGATTGATTTGTATCGTCTCCTCACCCGGTGGTATGAAAATCTAATAAATAAAATAAAAATCTACCTATTTTATGGTAGTATTTTAGAATTAAGGTTTTCTGATACAATATTATTTGAGATATTAATCACGTTATGCGTTTCTTAGGTCACATGAATTCACATCTCAATAATAAGGTCTATAAATCTATATTGTAAATAAAAGTTACAGTATTTTGTTTTGTTACGCGGTCTAATGGCGGCCGGCGCCAGGAGACACGTTACGTCACACGCGTCCAGGCCAATGAGCATGCGCAATGCAGCTGCTAATGCCATGTAACTAACGGTGTATATTCATCTCTTTCTAACAACCGGTATGCTGCATGGTGGCTTTCTTTTTTTCTACCTTCCTATGCGCACTGTTTGAGAACTGCTCAGTTAAATGTACTGTAGTAGCTATAGTAAAATTTACGCCGTTCTGTAGTGTCATATTGTTCGTGTATGGGCGCATCTATTTCTAAAATATCATTGATATTATGTAAATACAAATACAAAGGAACAAAGTGTCAAGCTTATTCACAACCTCGTTACAGTTTTAATATTACTTTGAGAGATAAATTAAGGAACGCAAATAAAAAAATTAAAACAGGTTAATATTAATTTTTTGAAACAATTGTTGACATTTTTTCAATGCAATAAAATGCACTAAATAACATATGTAATTTTTTATTATTATATTTACAATTTCTGATTAATATGTAGATTGAGTGAGCGTTGAGGTTAACGTTGACGAAGCGTTGAAGCATCAAGGTGATATTTTTTCTTCGCATCATACATTCCCCCGTTAGTAAAGTCCTAATGTCGGTTGCAGAAATCATAACTGGTAGATGGATTGCTAAGCGGGACCGGGAGATTGGGGAGTCTGCGCGCTCATACTGAACGGGAAAACAGTGGCGCGCACGTGGTCACGCGTCGCTCGGTGTGCAGCACAGCACACAGCGCGGCTTGGGGGGATCCTTTACTATCCTCCCGACCGTTTTACAGTCGACTTCCCTGCACTAGAGGATGCCACGTTTGCTAACATTCATTAGACAATCAACCGTAACAATTTCTGGCATAAGAAAGAAATAAAGAGAAAGAAAAATGATTTATGAGAGGACACAAATCACACATATAACAAAAAGAATCGCGCACACAAATTATAACGACAACACATTAAGGAACATTAAATAATAAAGTGGAACAAAGAAATACAGAGTAGGTACGTAATAAAAAGAACAATAATAGATCGACGGGTCTCGGCTTATCTATAGTCTTGGGCTCTCGGCACCATCAACTATCATCCGATCAGCGCGTTCGCGCACACGCTTCAGTGACATATTACATACATAACTCGATCCGATGGCTGTTCTATGAAATGTAGTCACGGTTTGTACCTGTGGAAGTGTAGGAGTGTCATATGAGATGGAAGCTCCCCGATAAGGCCTATTGCAATTGGTTTTATATGGACTGTAAACTAAATGGAAATAAGGGCGTCTGTCTTTCAACCTTAATTGAAATTCTGCCGCAGACCACCACCAATGATCACCACGCTTGGCAGGCTGATTAGAGATTGCAGTAATGTTTGTTACACGGAAGGATGCTGATATCCATCCTCTTGATAATAACCCTTAGTTGCCTTTTACAACATCCATTGGCGGAGGAATGTAGTCTATTTCCACATGGAGAAATATTTGTTTGCAATATGAATAACATAATCCTTAAATTATTTTTATTTGCTTTGCCCCACTTTAGTATTTTTCCTGTGTCGTGGGTACAGTTTACAGACATACATTTCACATGCACAAATACCCAGATCCGAAACACCTGTCTGTAGATCATACAAATATTTGTTCCATACAGGGTTCGAACCTGCGAGATATAGCACAGCAAGCCCATCGCTTAGCCGCTGCGCCAACCGTGCCAACAATTGATCAATAAACTGTCTGAAATAGCAAACTTGAACTTAGTTTGCTTTATTGAGTGATTCGTCGTGTAATTAATCGAAATATTAATACATGAAGAAAAAACTTTGTACCCCTTTTTAAAAGCACATTGCGCGCACAGAGAAGTCTAGGATTTGGTATAGTTAAAATTCATATGGAGCAGGGCAGATAAATAAATTCTATATGAAATAAATTAATTAGAATTGAATTTCGATCATTGGGCGGCCACTAGTTACTATTGAAATATGTTTATTAAATTACATGTTGCGCAAGTCTGCGTTTATGAGAGTAAGAACAGTTTGAAGTGGTGTCAATTCCAGAAGGATGGTACCTTACATCTATGATTGGATATGTATTGGATGTCAAGATTGGTATAATGCATAAGTGGCGATAAATTGCGGAATCATCGCCCAGGGCCGAGAGTAACCTAATTTCTTCAATTGAGTCACTGAGTGTAATTCCGTGGGAGCATTAATATCTGATCAGTATTTATTTCTTATATTTAGGTTACACATACATAATTAAAAGGTTCTCGAGTGGAGACCGCGCACCGGATAATGCAGCGTGGGACGACCTACAACCAGGTGAACAGACGACCTAGTGAAGGTCGCTGGGAGACGTTGGATGAGGGCCTCATGTAACCACTCATTGTGGAAACCTACGGGGGAGGCCTTTATTGAGCAGTGGGGGTTCTGTGGCTGATATGATGATATATAAACAGGCCATTACTGTCCCACAGCTGGACCCGTGTCCTTTTCTCACGATGAAAAAGGCCTTCAATTTAGGCCTTTGTCAACCACACTGGTCTAGTGCGTCTTGGCGGACTACCCACACCATTGAGAACATTTTGTAGCCGCACGATGTTTTCCTTCACCGTTAACGCAAGTGATAATCAAATTCTGATCTGCACATGAATCCGAAAAGTTAAAAGTGCGGGTAGGGATCATACTCGCACCCTCCTGTATGTAGGGCAAGCGTTCAAACACTAGGCTATAATTGCTTGCAAGTTATTTACATATAAATATTACATGTCGATATCCTTATGAAACTGAAACGTCTAGCAACCTGTTTATATGCTAGAAATCTCACAAAATCTTTAAGAATATGTGAGATTTTTTGTCATTATTTTTATTGGTAGTAGGTCTCATATTGCACGGGTCCGGCTAGGTAGGTACCACCGCAGTGCCAGATATTCTGCCGCAAAGCTACTACTTTAGACATTACTGTGCTCCGATTTGAAGGACACTGTAGCTAGTGAAATTACTGGGCATAAGAGACTAAATAACGAAATTCTCGAGGTGATGAACGCAGTATGGTACCACGTAGGACTAGTCCTGGGTAGCATTACAATTGCTATGTGCAGGCATAACGTTTACCACCAGTCGAATAACTTGCTCGTTTTGTCACCTTGTATAAAAAAAGGTTTTACTACACACAATTTCAACCAATAATGGCGGTTGCGATTTGAATCTAAGACCAAATAACTATAGACTGATATTATTAAGCATAAACAAAAAATCTATTACTACCTTTTACGAGCACATGCGCAACGTCCTATGAAAGAAAGAGATGTCTATAGAGCTTTCTTGACAGCAAAATAATCGAATGCCACCGTTTCGTACTAAAGTTACAATCCACTTTCTGTTAAAACTGTTAGCGTCGTGTGTTAACCAGATGGTTTCAGGTAAATATAGCTGTAGGCGCGCAAGGCTTCAAGATGTGCGCGAACGGTTAGTGCTTTCTCTTTTAATCACACGTATTACTCACATAAGGATGACAAGTATTTAATAATGGAAATTTGTTCAACTTAATAGGCTCTATACATTTAATTTTTTCATTACGGCTGAATAAATTCCACTGCCGGACACAGGCCTCCCCCAAAGATTGCTACAACAACCGATATGGGTGTGTTGTGTGCTCATTGGGGGGTTTTGCTATAATCGCCACGCTTGGCATGCGGGTTGGCGATCGCAGTCGAGTTGTTAATGTACTCGAAGGACGCTGCTGCCCATCCTCCGGCTAATCCTATAGTCGCCTTTTACGACACCCACGGGATGAGATGGTACATAGATAGTTAAACAAATTTCGTAGGTAATACTTTATCTTTGATTTGAATAGCTCGGATATATATATCTTTTCTAACTTGATATGAAATAGTTTCTGTCAATACAAGGCTAAAATTACGATAAATATAGACGAATCGTGATAAAAGGGCGCCAAACTACCTGAGGTTTGCAAAAACGCTAATTTCCGCCGGCGCCGCTCTCAAAGTGCTTTAGACTTTGAATTTGGTCTTTCACCACCTCAACAATGCTGAAATATCTCCCTCAAGTCAAGTTGAAGCGGTGGCAATAAACAAGTATAAGAGAACATATTTATGCAATTGAAATATTTAACCTTTGCGAGTTTAGGTCAATCTTTGGATTCACTGTAAAATATATTAATGCAAAAAGTTTTAGTTTGATAAATCTATCTTTCTGTATGTAATATTGTTGTGATTATTTGTAATCGGCCCAGTCCGAGGCAATCGGGGGTGGAGAGGGACCAGGATGGTCCCAGACCGGCGGAAAGAGCGTTGAAAGTACGCTCTCCACCAAAGCCGGGGCCATGGTTTCGGTCACCGGGGGGATCCACGGGCGCAATTTGCCCACGACCATATGCGGCACGTGTCAACGTGTGCGCCGCCGTCTTCCCGGGGGTCGCTCGGTAGGTGAACGCAGTCTCTCCAATCTGCGCACCCGCGACCCTCGTGTTATTATATACCTAGGAGGGCAAACGAGCCGTGGGTCACCTAATTGAACACTACCGCCCATAAACATCCGCTTCATCAGGGAAGACTCTGATGTGTCGCCCACCCTTTTTACTGTTAGTGTCTGAAGTGGTACAATATTCACTGGGGCACTTTTAGAAAGTATATTATCAGGAGATCTATTAAGAGGCATACAAGGCAAGACATGGCAGTTTGTAGCAAGGTTTAAGTCAGTCTCTTCTCTGGCTTGCCTATTGGTTGATTGGAGTGGAACCCTATTAGTGCAAGTATCTAATGGTGTAATGTCGAGGAAACCGATTCTGAGACTTAAAAATACGCCATCTTGAAACCGATGCTGTACATCCCGAGCTACACGCTGGTGCGGCTTCCTGAAGCCTGTAGTAGTGGCTTTTAGTGGGCCCATCTTGGGAGTGGCGAGTGGTGACTCGCCGTGATTATGGCAATATAGGACTGCTTATTGGTATGCCCATGTTCAACAGTTGACAATGATAGGCTGATGTGGGTGTGTTTATTGCAAATGTGTCATTGCCATACCAAATAGTTTTCCGTTGCTACCATATTGTATTACATCACAGACACTGACATGTTGCACAACGTGTTTACCCACGATGAGAGAAAATAATATCCAAATAATAATAAATAATTTATTCACGTTAGTCTATTCATTTTAAGTGTAGTGCATAATATTATGTAGTCTGGGATAACCTTTTTATTTAAACAAAATAAACATAAAAATATTTTTAATAGCTAAATCTTAAAATTGTCTTAATACTATAGCCCGCCTGCTTTGCTGGACATAAATTAAAATTGAGTATTATTTTTATAAATAAAATATAAAGTATTATGTATCCTATTCCACGATATAATACATATCTGTGTCCAATACTATTAGAATCCGTGCATCCATTGGGCGTGATGGAGCCTCAAAAACATTCAAACATACTCTCTTTATAATAATATAAACATTAAATAATTATTACAATAAAGGTACGATTTATACAACATTATGATTATTATTTACGCGGGAAAAACCGCAGACAAGCACCATTTATAACATGTAAAAAATTAAGTAAAATAACTTTCAACACCGCAAACATCAGACAGATAGAATGTCAAAATAGATGAGGCATTCAGACGTAACACAAAAACTTGTAACATATACCAAGAAATAAAAGTTTTAAAAGAAAAGCTCGCTCTCGGTGATTTATCTAGCCATTTGTCATCCTCGACACTAAGAAAATATGTCACGCAAAGCCACAAGTAACGCACACACTGACTGTAACGAATATAACATTTTTGTCGTCTCTAAATCACATGACTTTTCCACTATGCCGGCTGCCCTTAGAGACAGCCGTGCACACTAACAAAAAACACGAGTAGCGGGAACAAAAGAAAAATGAAAAAGTGCCTTTCCACTGTCATGATAAGGAGTGCATGGGCGTGTTCGTGTTGTTATTGTGACTACACTGATGCTACACGGCTTTGGTGCTTTTTGCCCCCGGATAACGCGTTTGGAACACTGTGCTTTATATTAGGGGAACATCCCAGTAAAGATATAATACAGTTTTTTTCGAAATTAATGGCGTAGAAAACGTGGAACCGATAACGGTAACGGATGTCGGAGAGGAATAAATGAATTAGATTTGTTTACGTATTTTCTTTGCAAGAAAACGATTTCATATGGATCAGGACATGATAGATGGTATTCTAATCGATATTTAACGTTCGTGTTGTAATTCGATGCTTGATCCAGTCGAGTGAGGCCGTACGGAAAAGCTTTATGTATAAGCGCTGGCATAAGAGACCAGTACTACAAACATACAAATATAATACAAAGTAGTATATATATATATAATAACATAGTTTGCAATAATCTGGTGCACTGCAGCCGTGTGGTGCCCGCTAATAATACCAAACCCCATATCATCCCGTGGGTTTATAACTTAACTGAGATCGCCAACCCGTCTGCCAAGCTTGACGATTATGGCAAAACCCTACTGGTTATATACCGGTCGTTGTGGCAGTGTTTGGGGGAGGCTTCTGTTCAGATGATGATGGCACATTGTTTATTTACTAACCTTCGTTTTTTCACAATGTTATCATTCTAACATTAAGACATCATCAACATCACATCAGCCAAACGAGCCACTGCTGTACAAAATCCTCTCCTGTAGATTTCCACTACGACATGTAACCGTGTTGCCCGCATCCAATGACTTTGCCAGATCGTTTGTCCATCTCGTTAGCGGTGGCACCACGCTGCTTTTTCCAGTACGTTGTCTAAACTCGAGAACCTATTTTCCCTAATGGCCATATATTTCGTGGAAATATGTGCGCGTGTGTCCACTTACGTCCTTACCATACGAATCCTTCCAGCTATAGCTTTATATTATACGTAAAAACCAAACCCCAACTATCAATAAGTTGTTACTGTAGTAAATTGTTACTATAATAAGTTGTTACTGTAATAAGTTGTTTCTGTAATAAGTTGTTACTGTAATAAGTTTAGGTTATTGTTGTTGTGTATACATAAAACAAAGGCCTCCCTCATAGACTTCCATTGTTTTATCGTCTTGGGGGGAATTTGCCAGTACTCACCACACCTGGCAGGCGGGTTGGTCAACGTAACATGGCTACTGTTCCACAGAAGGGACGCTACTGCCCATCCCTCCAGTTTAAAGTCCCTTAGTCGCCTTTATCAACTTCCTAGAGAGGAGATGGAATGGTGCTATATTCTTAATCCGGACACCACACGGATTAGTTAGCTTAGAAATGTGAATTACATAATAAAAGGAGTATATAAGCGACTATTTAACGGCACAATACCGAGAAAAATCTAAATTAGAATATCGAATTTCGCAAAATAAGGAAATAGAAACAAAAAAAAAGCGACGATTCAGATGTGCCTTGTATATTTACAGAGCTCATTGCTCGGCGCAACGGAGCGTGGCCTGCATAATGTATCGAACGGTGCGCGATTCCGGCAAAGCTTTGTCTGTGTTATTTACAACCAACCCGTGTATTCACGCGGAAATTGGATTTGTAAAATAAGACACTGTATAAATAATCTTTATCTAAAACATATCTCAGCGGGGCCGTTCGCCGCCCAAGTTTTGCACAGTGAGTTCTGATTCCCATCGACGATTTGTCAGATTAAGCAAACGAAAATATCTGTAACGCTAATAGAGAGAATAAACGCTTGTTTATGTGCAACTTGTTTCTATGTAAAATTTTCACTCTGTACCATGAAATATGGTCAGAATTTTTGCGGCGTGTAGCTGACAGTAGTGTAACTTAGTGTTGGCCTCCCGTTTGGAAATAATCGCTGTCGCTTCAGTGCCCTGGTAGGGACAATGTATCGAAATTAATATCCGGGGACGTAGCGAACAATTTGTCCACCCGGAATGCGGATAATTAAACCGGCCTGCAGCCGTTTCCTAGCTTACATGAAACTGAAAATATATGACGTCGTCTACATGGAATGTAGTTTGTCTAATAAAAGTGGACAGATATTAACTGAAACAAAAATACCACAAATATTTTACTAAGTACGTGTATAGTTTTATTTTATAACTGTTAAAGCGTTTGCGTTTTACAGGTAACATTCGAACGAAATAAATCGGAATGTATGTGTGTATATATTAACATTAAATTGAATAAACTGCAGAGACATTAATTACCTCTGTTTAAACATATAAATAGCAATATTCCCTGTCGACGTAATTATCGTTCAGTTCATTCAGTAGTTGACATTTACGACTGCACCAGCGATCAGTTTTGAAATTGGAATAAAATAGTTATTATGAATATACGAGTAGTTTATTTTATCAATTCATTCATTATTAGGGCCATGATTTTATTATTGACTAGCGACCCGCCCCGGTTTAGCACGGGAACAATTTCTTGTGGGAATAATGAGTACTATAAGCATGTAGTACATTATTTTATGTATCATCAATAGTTTTCATAGCGCACGCCAAATAATGACTTTATAGGCAAATATTATAAACACCTTGGGTTAAATTATTGCAATTCTCGGAGGGACCACTATTTTTTTTGAAAATCAAATAATGAAGGTGAAATAATTCTCAAAATCGATTCAGTAGTTTTTGTGTTTCTCGATTGCAAACATACAGAAAATTTAATATATTCTCTTTATGATATTAGTCAAAAAAAAGGTATCTTTGCTCAAGCACTTATTACTTTCGGGCATAATTTAAAACATACTATTAAAACAAATTTTTCTATGTCAGATTACAACTTTGAATTGATTTTCTATAAAGGTTGTGTTTTGCAGTTGATTTATTAGCTACCATATTATGGAACCGTACAGCTCCAGGCTACGAATAGGGCTACCCCATCTCATCCCGTGGGTGTCGTAGAAGGCGACTAAGAGAGTTTGAAACCCGGTGCGTACCATCAAGCACTATTGGTTACCAAGTGGTGGGTAAACCACCAACACTAGTATACCCAAGGAGGGTTGGTGTCAGGAAGGCGGCTTACTGTAGTACCTTTTTGCCAAAACCTTTGCAATATGACTAGAAACATATTGTGCCGAGCACAAGCAACTTGGGACCACGGCAAAAAGAATTAGAATAACGAGACGCCTCCCCGAAGTTGACCTACAAAACCCTGGCCACCGCGATACGAGTATTTTTACTCCACCTAGGCTCTTTACGTCTTCAATATGGTTGGGTGTCCCTGCTTTGGTCTTTATGCACTATCCCTAAGTAGTCTTCTACCTGCCTCTTTGACGTTGGTTCTCAAAAACAAACACCCACAAGACATAAAGATGTGATTTTTATCGATGCGGCTTTAACGCCCAACTACGCTATAAGTGGGATTTCCACTCGCTCTAGAGCCCTCTCACAGGATGAACTACGTATCACCAACAAGTTGAATTTTTTTTATTGATCGCCCGGTGGAAATTCTAATAATACTTCCTCCACCTCGGACAAGGGTGGGGGCGTGACACCATTTTTTAATTTTTTTTAATTGATTACCAGTGGAAATTCTATAAGGAACTTCCTTCGCCCCGGGGAAGAATGAAGGTGTATGCCGACTCCTTTTTTTTATTTTATTTTTTATTGATGTCCAGTGGAAATTCTACATGGAACTGCCTTCACCCCGGGGAAGGGTGAAGGAGTATGCCGGACTCCTACCGGCTAAAACCACTGGAGCGGTCATCTTCGGCACCGAAGGGGGGCTCCAGGTCCTCGTAAGATCACACTAGAGCCGCCCATTGGTGCCACACCTTTAGGCACATCTCAGAAGGGATGACTGAAAAGCGGTCACCCCCTCTAGCGGAGGGAACGCGACTGTAAAAAGGTCGCCCCCCCAGGCACTTCTCGGGGAGGATTGTAAAGGATCCCCCCAAGCCTCGCTTTGCGCTATGTTGCGCACACGGCGGCACGTGACCACGTGCGCGCCACCGTCGTCCCGGGGGTCGCTCGGTGTGAGCACGCAGACTCCCCAATCTGCGCACCCGCGACCCCCGAGGCCCCCGACCATGAGGTGACGGCAGGGGGCTCAGGCGTGTTGGACTTGGGAGCCGGGACGGTTGTTGCCCCGGCGCCGTCTCGTCCTTCTCCGTGCGGGATCGGCCCTCTCCCGATCTCGCTCTGCAGTCTCCTTCTGCAGCATGACGTTCTCGCAGAAAGAGACCACTGCACTCCAATTTTCGTGCTCTGCCAACATAGCCGACACTACTGCCGGCAGAGAGAGAGCTTGCCCGATCTGATCGACCAGGATCCGCCGCTCGGCCGCCCACGCAGGGCACTCCTCGAGCGTGTGCTGTGCGGTATCCTGGTCGCTTCCACAATGGTGGCACTGTGCCGTAACCTCGCGTCCTATTCTGTGCAGGTATGCACCGAAACAACCGTGACCGGTGAGTACCTGCGTCAGACGGTAGGTGACGCGCTCGCTCCTTCTGAGCCAGGCTCCGAAGAGCGGCAGGATGGCCTCGACGACGCGCTTGGTCGCGAACTGCGACCGAAGGCGATGTCGCCACATCTCGAGTGCGCGCCGTCGAGCCAGCCGCCTCAGTCTGTCGAACGCCCCTGAAGGCACGCCTTCCCCACTTTGGCGGAGAGAGCGTGTCTGGTCGTAGACCCACGCATCCGTCTCCGCCTGGATGTCGAACTGCGGAAAGCTTCTCCTGGCACGCTTGTTGCTAGTTGCCGCCTCGTAGGACACTGTCCTGTATCCCCGTACGATCCGTATAGCCACTCTGCGCTGCAGTACGTGAAGTTTGTTTCTGCAGCGCTGGACGCCTGACAGCCGGGATGACCATACAGGCGCCCCGTAGAGGGCCACGGATCGCACGACACCCCCGTAGAGACGGCGAATTTCCTCGCTCGGTCCCCCGAGATTGGGCAGCACCCGGTGTAATGCACCCACTACCCTTTCGACTCGGGGGACGAGGCGGTATGCTGACTCCTACTGGCTAAAACCACCGAAGTGGTCATCTTTAGCACCGAAGGGGAGCTCCAGGTCCTCGTACTATCACACTAGAGCATCACCGAACAAGTCCTACAACATTTAACTATACAGTATATACAAACATACAAAACTTCGTTAACCCCTAAGCTTGCGTTAGAGACAAACACAAGCTCGCATACATTTTCCTCGCTGCCATTTTAATCCATCGCCCGACATCGCATCGTAAATCTGTAACGTCGATTAGGCTACTGTTTGTCCGAGCCGAGCCAAATAAATAGCAATAAACATCTTGACTGTACGCGACGGTCCAATAATGCGCTATAAGCCGCGATTTGCGAACATTGATAGGCTTAACTTTTTATTAGTGAAGCACTTTTCTTTGCGATAGTAACTGATGATCGATCGTAAAAGCAATCACTTGATGTTTTTTTATTGGCTGATGGAGTTGGGTCATAGAATACTTATAGTGTTTGTTACGATGTTAAGGTTCAGTTTACTTTGGCGAAGGTGTGCAAGGAATTAATACGGGTGTTTAGCTCAATGGTTTATTGCGAACTAAATTAACTAGCTACTTTATAAAAGATCCATACAGGTCTACATACACACATGCATCGAATTCACTTCTAACGCAACATACCGCCCACCAAAAACTTAGTTTTTTTTACATACATAATTTAACAAGATGGTACATTAAATGGTAAGCGGAGTACTGAATGTATTAATTACACACACTACAATATAGTAAGTACAATATTGAGATGAATATAATCCAAACAAACCTATCTACATTTTACCTTTATCCATTAAAGGAAATTAAATAGGATGCAATACATCACTAATAAACAATATTTAATAATAGATTGTTGTTATAAAATTGAAAACGAATTCAATCAACACAGTTGGTTGGAAGCTCACATAATTTAGAAACTGGTCTTTTTATAATTTTGCTGCCACATTTCAAACTGTAAACCCTGCAAATATTGTCTAGTCCAGGATGTTTATGTAAAATCCGGCCCAAAGCCCACTTGCTGGGTGGTAAATTATTATCCTTAATAAGGACAATGTCTCCGATTCCGAATTCTTCTGTAATCTTTAGCCATTTAGGTCTTTGTTGCAACCTAGCCAGATATTCAGTTTGCCATTTCTTCCAGAAATCTTGTACAAGTCTTTGACAATGTTGCCATCTAGACAAACGGTTAACCTTAATCCCCATAAGACTCGGTTCTGGAACTGTGATCGGCGCTTCTCCGATAAGAAAATGTCCAGGGGTTAAGACATTCAAGTTGTCAGTGTCTGAGCTATCAATTGGACATAAAGGTCGGGAATTCAGACAAGCTTCAATTTGACACAATGTGGTGGACATTTCTTCGAAGGTAAGGTTGATACTTAATATCCTTTTCAGGTGATATTTAACCGATTTTACTCCGGCTTCCCATAAACCACCGAAGTTCGGACTGTATGGTGGATTAAAATGCCATTGCGTTCCTTCATCAACCAGCAAGTCTGTTAAGTCACCTGGAATTTCTATGCTTGCTTCACGCCACAGGTCAAACAATTCTTTATTGGCGCCAACAAAATTCGTACCTCGGTCACTCCACATGTGGCTGCATTTCCCTCTGCGGGATATAAATCTTCTAAAGGCACCTAAAAACGCCTTTGTGCTCAAATCTCCTACAATTTCCAGGTGAATGGCTTTGGTCGCCATACAGATAAATATACAGATGTATCCCTTTTGACATTTTGCACCTCTACCTCTTGAGATTAGGATTGTCAGTGGGCCAGCGAAGTCAACTCCAGAATGTAAAAATGGACGTGCTGGGGTGACTCGTACTGCAGGTAAGTCTCCCATTAATTGTGATCTGTTATTAGCTCGCTGTCGTGCACAAATGATGCAGTGGTGTAAATGAGCTCGAACGATGTTTTTTACTCTGATTATCCAGAATCGGGATCTTATATGATTCATCATCAGCTGTATACCTCCGTGGAGAGTTCTTTTGTGTGCGTCAGCGACGATAAGATTAGCCAAACTGTTCTTGTGACCTAAAATGAACGGATTTTTTGAGTTGGCATCAAGATGTGCATGTCTAAGTCTGCCGCCCACCCTGAGGAGATTTTTTTCATCAAGGTAAGGATTTAGACTTTTTAATATACTTTTGTTATGTATTGGTTTCCTTTCTTTTAGGTTATAGATTTCATTTCCAAATTCATCATATTGTACTAATTTTATGCATTTTTCTAAAGCTTCATTCATCTCTTCTGTTGTAATATTTGAATCAATTATTGTATGTTTGTCTTTTTTGTAATTAATAAATCTTTTACAGTAAGTTATAGATCTTAATAATTCAGGTAAAGTATCAAAATGTTTAAATTGTTTGATTATACTTGTTTCGTTCGCTATATTTTGTGTTATTTTTAAATTAACTACTTTTTCTTTCATTTCCAGGTTCGTCGATATACCGTGAGGCTTGCTGAAGTTTATTTCATCCCTTCTCAACCACTCAGGACCTTGCCACCATAAGTTACGTTTACTCAATTCAGGTACAAGTATTCCTCTGGATGCGATATCAGCAGGGTTTTCCGGGGACTGTACATGAAACCATTTATTACCTATGTTGTCTAGAATGGTAACCACTCGGTTACGTACAAATGTTTGCCATCGAATGGGGTCACCTTGTAACCAAGACAAGACTATTGTGGAGTCAGTCCAAGCGTAGATTTGACTGATAGGAATGCGAATGGCTTTACTTATAAGTTTCAGCAGTTGTGATAACAAAACTGCGCCACACAACTCGAGCCTTGGCAGTGAGACTGGTTTCACAGGAGCAACACGAGTTCTTGCTGCCACTAATCCAGTTGTATAGTCTCCATCTTCGTTGCGGACTCTAAGGTAAGCAACTGCTCCATAGGCCTTCGTAGAAGCATCACAAAAGCCGTGGATTGAAATATCCTTCATGTTGTTATTTGTAGTATGTAACCATCTTCTTATTTGTATTTCATTTGTGTGTTCCAAACTGTATCTTATTTCTAACCATTCCTTTTTTGTTTCAGTATTTACTTCATCGTCCCAGCCAATCCCCTTGAGCCATAACTTCTGTATTATTAATTTGGCAGGTACGAGTGCAGGCGCTAACCAGCCGAGAGGATCGAATAATTTCTGTATTTCAGACAAGATACTTCTCTTCGTAATAGTTTCTGAATAAGATGGCAACTGGAAACTATACTTAAGTACGTCATGTTCAACGTCCCAAAATAAGCCCAGTGTTCGTATTGTATTATTGACATTGATATCAATCTTTATCAGTGAACACATCTCGTCCCGTTTGAACCCTTCCATAAATTGTTTACTATTAGATGACCATTTCTGCAGTTTAAATCCTCCTTTTTTCAGGATATCAGCAATGTGTTCGGCTACAGCAATTGCATCTCTGACGGTATCTTGCCCTGACATTAAATCATCCATCCAGAAGTCTTCTTGGATTGTTTTAGCCGCAAGAGGGTGTTGTTTGCCTTCGTCTGATGCGACCTGTTGAAGTGTTCTGACAGCAAGATAGGGAGCAGAAGCTGTTCCGAAAGTGACCCTTAATAAGCGATAATCGTGGATTGGATCAGAGTCATTACTACGCCACAGAATTCGCTGAAAATCGGCGTCCTCTTTTGTGACTAGAATTTCGCGAAACATTTTCTCAATATCGGCCACAAATGCTATCCTCTTCAATCTCCATCTCATTACTAATGATCTCATATCTTCCTGAAGTTGTGGCCCAACTAATAGCTCATCGTTGAGTGAAATGTTATTGGTTCCTGGTGAAGATGCGTTAAATACAACTCTGACCTTGGTTGTCTCACTTGTATCTTTAATCACCGCATGATGTGGAAGATAGATTGACGGTTTTTCTATCTCTGTTGTGGGTACTTCTTCCATATGATTAAGTGTTAGATATTCTTCCATTACCCTTTGGTATTCTTTTTTTAAATTAATATTTCTTTCAAAACGTTTCTCCAACTGTAGTAGCCTTTTCATGGCTATTTCTCTTGTATTTCCTTTCAGTGCTTCTGGATGTTCCGTTTTAAAGGGCAGCTTCACAATGTATCTACCATCTCTATTTCTCTTATAGGTGTTTGCGTAAATTGTTTCGCATTTTTGTTCATCAGCAGTCATTTTCTCCCTTTCATCTGTGTCTATTTCCCACATCGTTTGTAGCATATCCTCAATATTAACACTGTGGTGCATAACTGTTAAGTCTTCTGAAGAAATGTGATTCTCAATCTGGCCAAAGAGTATCCACCCAAAGCTTGTATTTTGGGCACATGGAGAGCCTGGGGGACCTCTGATTATTTCATTCTTCAGGACTCGTGCATACACTTCGACCCCTAATATGATGTCAATTCGCCCTGGCTGGTAGAAGCTTGGGTCGGCCAGGGTGAGACATTGCAAGTGTGGCCAAATGTTTGCCGAGTTTGTAACAATCTGTGTTGGGAGTTGTGTAGTCAACTGTGTGGCTATGACGTATGCTTGGACTAGAAGCTTGTATTGATCATTGTGACTTGAATGGAGCTCTAGTTGTACCACTTGGTTGACTGTTGTGTTTGTTGATCCTACTCCTGTGATTGTCCCTTTAATAGGTGTTCTTTTGACGCTTAATAATTGTGCTGCTCTTTCGCTAATAAAGTTCGCTTGAGATCCTTGATCGATTAAGGCGCGCAATATTGTCATGTGTCCCCGTTGGTCCTTTACAGGTATCAATGCTGTAGCAAGCAAAGCGGTGGACTTCTTGGTCACTAAATGTGAGGATACTGCGACGTCTGTGGTCTTGGGATCTTCGGTTTGTAAAACCTGCTTGTCTTCAACCTGTTTGTGGTCTGTTTGTACATTGCCTGATTGGCTAACACTCCTTATTTGGTGTAACATACTGTGATGTCGTCGATTACACAGTCTGCATGACACTCTAGAACGACATTTGTAACTAGAATGTCCAGGAACCAGACAATTGTAGCATAGATTTTTAGTTTTCACAAATTCACTTCTTTCTTCAGGTTGCAACTTAGCAAATCCCTTGCAATGACATAGAGTGTGACTTTCATTACACATGGTACAACCTTTTGTCATTAATGGTGATGAAACATGACATGTCTTCTGTGTTACAGTCCTAACTTCCCTGGTAAAACATGTAATAGGTGTAATCAATTCCAACGTGCGAAACTTGGACTCCAAAAATCTTTTTAGTTGATCCCACGTGGGTAGTACTTCTGAATCATGATTATATATCTCTTCTTCCCACGACTTATGCGTCTCAAGGTCAAATTTCTGTACTACTAGGTAAATTATCACGGGGTCCCACTGGTCCGTTGGTATTTGTAAGTTTTTCAGGTTATTTAGGCATTCACACGTAGTATCTAACAGAGTTTTAATCTGGCTAGCTGATTGTGTACTAACCTTCCGTTGGCCAAATAACCTCTTGAGTAGGGAGTTAACTATAAGTTTCTTATTTCCGTAACGATGTTTCAGAATAGTCCATGCCTGTTCATAGTTGTTCTCAGTCACATTCACGTGTTTCAACAGAGTTGCGGCTTCACCAGCGACACTTAACTTTAAATAATGTAACTTCTGAACCTTGTTTATTGTTGTATTATTATCGACCAGCGATGTAAACAAATCATGGAATGTAGGCCACTCGTCATAATTACCGGTAAACGTAGGTAACTGTATTCGCGGCAACTTCACTTGAGGTTGTTGTAAATCGTCACAAATCTCCATTTGATTAGGTTTGGTTAACTTTGACATGTCTTTCAAATCGCCTTGTAAACAAATGTATAAATCTTCTATTAAATAATAGTCTTCATTAGCAAAATATTGCAATTCCATCCGCCTTTCCTTAGGAGTGCACTTGATTAATTCTTGATGAATAGACTTAAATGATTGCCAATATTCTTCTATACACTTTATTCTTCCTTCGATGTAACCTTTTGTTAGCCTCTGCTTAGGACATTTCTTCATATTTACTTGTGTTTTCTTAAGTAAACAGGCATATTCTTCCAATTGATTTAATAATTGTTCACTTGTCATACTCATTTCGAATGATTTGCAACGATATTATTAGATTATAAATGATAATAGTGTCCAAACTACGTATTTATTTGCGATATGAAAAAACTTGTAGGTTAATTTCTGCTAATTGATGCACAATTTCTCGGAACTCACTCAGGAATGCGGCATTCTATTGTTCTCGCGAGCGGCCGGCTGTTATCACTTGCGCTGGGGATTCGGCTCGATTTTGGACCATATGTTACGATGTTAAGGTTCAGTTTACTTTGGCGAAGGTGTGCAAGGAATTAATACGGGTGTTTAGCTCAATGGTTTATTGCGAACTAAATTAACTAGCTACTTTATAAAAGATCCATACAGGTCTACATACACACATGCATCGAATTCACTTCTAACGCAACAGTGTTTTATTCGGATTGGTTTATTTGTAATGGAAATATAAATACTGTTGCCCATTTAAAATATAAGATATATTTTATGTAAATTAGATTAGATAGAGTATTCTTTGAATATTCGTGAGTATTTCAAAGAATAACGACTGACGTACGCTACTTTTAATCAACTGTCAGTTTATTGCTATTTACGCTAATAATATATTTTAAACCGTTTTAGTAGTGTGCAAACCCAAATACTACAGGTAGAAAATGCCTGTAAGAACATGCTTTTTGTTATTTCTTGTGTCTCTCAAAAATGGGAACGGTTGACGATTTTTCATGGCCCTGGGCGAAAACACAAAGTTGCAGTAAATATTAGAACACAGCGCTGTTTTGCTGACCGACCAGCCGTTAAATACCGCGTAGTATACAATACGACATGTACATCTTTAGATATACATTGATAAATCAAGGTAAAAAAAAGCTTATTTTTCTTCGACTTATGATAAAAATTACATGCTCTATTACAAAACAAATTAAAGCATTATATTCGTATACAATGAATATAAAGCTTTAATTTGTTCACGTATTACATATTTTATGCAGCGTAAATAAATATTCTGCCAAGAGGCTGTGCCAAGACTTGGCTGCTTACTCTATCTCGTGCCAATGCCAGATATAAACAAAGTACCTCAAAATATTGCCAAGTTTCATATTCAATGTAAATAAGCAAAAAGTTGCCTGACCTTTTTTTGCAATTATACTTTTATTTATGTTGTAATGCAATTAGAACTTCATCACATCACATACCCACTGCTGGGCATGGGGCTCCCAATGTGCGGTCGTAAGGGATATTGCCATAATCACCACGCTTGGCAGGTGGTGGTGGATTGGTGATCGCAGTATGTTGTTATTAGCACACGAGAGGGTGATGCGACCCATCCTTTAAATATCAACCCTTAGTAACCTTTTGCGACACACATGGGTGGAGACGGATGGTCTATTCTTGGCCGGAAATCACACGAAACAATTAAAAGAAATTAGAGCTTGCCTCCAATATTTTAGAATAGAATATTATATTCTTTTTTGTACATCATTAGAATAAAAACTGTTAGGAAAATAAATAATGATAAACGTAATTGTACAATGGGTGGTCTTATCGCTATTAGCGATTTCTAACAGACTACTTTTGAATAGACAAGAAAAAGATGGAAATATACAAAGGGGCCAGTACGTGGTGTACTTTTTCATTCATTCATATCGGCCATTTATACGTCCACTGCTGAACAGAGGCCTCCCCCATAGATTTTCACAACTGTGTCATCATTTTGGGGGGTATTTGCCAATACTCACCACGCTGGGCAGGCGGGTTGGTGAGCGCAGTATGGCTACCGTTTCACAGAAGGGACGCTGCTGCCCATCCCTCTGGTTTAGATTCCCTTAGTCGCCTTTTACGACATCCACGGGAGGAGATGGAGTGGTGCTATATTCTTAATCCGGACACCACACGGATGTGTGTACTTAATAAAAACAAAAACTGTATCCAGGCAATTTATTACAATACAGATATAATATATATTCATCATCATCATCATTCTAGCCGAAAAACGTCCAATGCTGGACAGAAGCCTCCCACAAAGATGGCTCAAAGACCGCTATTATTTTATGTTTTGAGCCTATTGCGGGGAGTCGCCTTAATCGCCACGCTAGGCAGACGGGTTGGCGAGCGCAGTTGAGTTATAAATGTATCTAATCGAAGGACGCTGCTGCCCATCCTGCGGCTTATCCCGTATTCACCTTTTACGACATACACTGGATGAGATGGGGTGGTGGTATTCTTAGCCACACGGCAATCATCGGTATAAATTACCAAAATACTAAAACAATTCAAATATAAAAATTAAATTAAATATTTAACTCTATATTAAACTTTTAATTTTACTTATTTCTAAAGGTATATTTTACTATGCAGTTTTTTTCTGAAAAACCTAATAGAATGGATAACCTGGCATTGCAATATCAATAATGGTGAACGTTTTCTTTGCATTCTTACTATAATGAATCACTAAATCATTGAGTGTAATTTTAAAATAAAGACAACAGAAATTCGTTGACCAATCCTTTATGTTTGGTCGTCCATCATTTGCCAGTGCAAAGCAAATTTACTAGGGGCGTCGCACTGTAAAAAGTTAATGATATGTGAAGAACCCTAGGAAATCCTTCGTCTAATTGTTGGTAAATTAAATGGCTCGTGTTAGGGGTCCGCTGTCAAATGAGATAGGACAAATTTTGATGCGATCCGCTCCAGTACACTGAGACTCCTTTGGGTAGATATATCGAGGACTTTATGGTGGGTTGTGTTATTAATTTTGGATGAAAATACAGTTGATTTTGAAGTTAAATTAATTGTGAAAATCGGGTTCGCTCTGGTACCCTTTTGTAGAATATTTGTTGATACGATTGAAAATATATAACATTTCAAACATCCCTTAGATATTTAATTAATTTTCCGGTAAAGAATAGACTACCCCTCTCAATTCATAGGTGTCGTTAATGATGACTAAGAGTGAATATCAAGAATATGGGCAGCAGAACTCTTTCCTATGTTAATAACAACACAATGCGATCACCAATCCTGCCAAGAGTGGTGATTATGGCAATATGACCGTTTATAGTGGTGATCTTTGGAAGGCCCATGTTCAGCAGGGGACGTTTACGAGCTGATGTATGTGTGTTTAGTTAACTTCTTTACAATAATAATAATGGGGCATTCGCTATCTCACCATGGGATATTGCAATCCCAGAGGGCAGATTAAAGCAGCTTCTTCACTTCTGGGGCACACCTTTTGATACAAAAAAGTATATCATTAGGAGATCTATTAAGAAGGTTACAGAATGCAGGGCATCTTGTGGTGAGCTGCATGTGTGTGGCGACTCTGCGTACCCGAATGCCCCAGAGAGTCAA